>CAJVPY010001945.1:0-17676 GCA_910591965.1 Dentiscutata erythropus | reverse complement strand
CTCTTTTACTATGTAAATTTCTTTGCAAACAATACTACTACAATACTATTGTTTGCAAAGAAATTTACATAGTAAAAAAGAGGTTTTTTAAAGATTTCTCAATACTTACCAGGCTGATTTTGATACTTTAACCACTATTAGATATGTCTTGACAAGCTTTACAAAAGTCTCTTAATAGGTAATTCACTAGTCATCTGGACAAAAATTTTTTTTTATATATAAATTTTACTATGAGTGCGAAAGCACAGTATCTCTATTTAAAACTTTTTTTATACTAAGTAATGTATTTAATACTGAAAAGATATTAAAATTGGCCTGGTAGTTTTTGAGAAATCTTTAAAAAACTTCTTTTTCATATATAAAATTTCTTTAATTTTTTTTAAAGAAATTTTATATGTGAAAAAGAAGTTTTTTCAAAAACTACCAGGCCAACTTTAATATCCTTTTAGTATTAAATACATTTTGATGAGCTCTACAACTTTTGTTAAAAGCCGAAAAGTGATTTACTTAGTATAAAAAAAGTTTTAAATAGAGATACTGTACTTTCACACTTATAGTAAAATTTATATATAAAAAAAAAATTTTTTATCCAGATAACTGATAAATCACCTATTAAAGAAATTTTATATGTGAAAAAGAAGTTTTTTAAAGATTTTTCAAGAACTACCGGGCCAATTTTAATATCTTTTCAGTATTAAATACATTTTGATGAGCTCTACAACTTTTGTTAAAAGCCAAAAAGTGATTTACTTAGTATAACAAAAGTTTTAGACAGAGATACTGTGCTTTCACACTCATAATAAAATTTATATATAAAAAAAAAATTTTTTGTTTAGGTGACTGGTGAATTGCCTATTAAGCAAGAAAGATAATTAATTTAGTATAAAAAAAAGTTTACCTTGGGCGAATGCCACATTTGCACCATAGTAAATTTATATAGTAATCTAAATCACATTTTACTAAGATTATATACCAGTTGACTAGAGAATTATCAATTAAATTATTTTAGAATTTGTTGAAAAGTTTTTTTTTCTCATTGTGAAGTGTTTTTTTTTTAAAAAATATTTATGTCTTTTATAAATATGGCTTTATTTTTTTTACTTTTATGTATGAATAAGGGTTTTAATTATATTGTTGGGCTTAGGTGAAAGAAGTCTGAAAGAAGAGAGAGGTAGTCATGATGGGCAGCAAGAACCAGCTGTTAAGAGCCAAGTCATATCCAGTTGCAAGAGAGATCCAGAAGTAGGTGAATCTTGCTATAGCAGGTCAAACATAGGTACCAAGTTGGTAACTGGGTTAGTCGTAACTTGTAATTTAGATAGCACTAGGTGGATGTAGGTAAGACACTTGTCGTTTAGAGATAGTTCTTATACACTATCTGCTGACTTGTTTAGAGTTTATCACTTATCTGTTATAAATCCTATATGTAAATCCTTGTTGTAAAATTTTACTAATTCTAGACGAGTTGTACAAAGCCTAATAAAGTTATAGCATGACTGCCAAATTTGTTAAAAAAAAAAAAAAAATAGCTAATTTTGTCGATTTGCAATCACTAAATTTGTTTAGCACTAATGAATTATATAGACTGCTGTTCTTACTATTTTTACTCATTTTCAACCAGGTTGTCACAGCATCAACTGGATAAACTGACCAACCGCAGTTAACCCGATTTTGCATAACCAAGTTCTGAACTCTAGCATAGGCTAATAATTCTTTTAACGAAGCTTTGACTCTTGGGATTAGCCTCTATATCTTTTCTAGCATTTGTCTTTTTTTTGTTTAGACTAGTGATATAAATTGAAAATCAATTAATTGTTTAGTAAGCTGAGTTATATTTTACTAAGATCATGCACCAGTTGACTGGAAAATCATTAATTAATATAAATGAACAAAGATGAAAAAAGCGAAAAAAAAAAAAAAGTAGCCATGATATACTATTATAGCCCGTGCCATGCATAAGGATAAAAATTATATAATAATTGCAACTAATTAATATATCTTAATTGTAAGATATTGCCTTATCGTAGAGGACTCGTTCTGAGTACCGATAAAACTCAGATATCTCCTAAATGGGGGCACCGATCTCTTCCCCATAACATAGCACCATATTGATAAACAAAACAAATACGTGGTTGCGTTCTACTAAGTATATTCGAATTAGAAAGGTATAAACAATGCTGATCTTTTGGAGGGAGTGAGCCCAAATGCCCACTTTTTTTCAAAAATTTTGAAGAGAACGGCAAAAACAAGAGAGAGGTAAAAAAACCAAGAGGAAGCACCAAAATATTTTCAAATTTCCAAGAAGTGTTGTTAAAAAACTCATTTGTTGTTCTCCTTCTATTCTATTCTTTTGCATTATGGATTACTTCGTTGATAAAAAGGCCTCAACTTCTCATAAGCATCTTCTTTCCAGAATTTTGAAACCAAGAGCACCACTTTCTGCCAGTTATCTTGTTTCCTAATGCTTCTAGTTTGCATGCCAAATGTGTAAAAGAGTCCCCCGTAGAAGCAAGTTAACCTTTATATAAACCGTTCCATAAGCGTTCTTCTCCTTTCTAACAAAATTTTTGTTTTTGTTTGGTAGGAAATTTTGGTCCAGATGATCGTCGAAAAGAGTTTATATAGTTATGATAAAATTAGCTATTAATTATTATTATTATATGCATATGAAAGCTTTTTTTTTTGACAAAGATTCAGCCATTCATATACTTCATTCTTCTGCTTAATTAGTGCAAATTATAGTATTAGGGATAGTCAAGTATACATAAACTAGAAAACAACAGGTGCTATTCAAATTTTTTCAAAAATAGGTGTCATTATGCTAATTTATACAGAATTATTAAGATCATAATAATGATAATGCTAAGAGATGCCAAGAATATTAAAGTTTTTATTAAATTTATTTTAATATCAAAAATAAATATAAATTTGAATAAATACTTAATTTCTAATATGTACTAAGTTCATTATAATTATTATTTAGAGTTCAACTTTGAATAATTATTCTAACTTTTTATTGCTACTTTATACTAACCAATTTTACTCAAGTAACCAATTTTAAAGTTACACAGATAACCTGGATGATGATTTTTTACCTGGTTCCAAACTCTAGCCTGTGCTACTATCAGAAAAATTTTAAGTAGATTATTAACAAATCTATGCTAGTCTTATATTAGTAATTAATCTTACTCAGTTCAAATAAACAAGTCATTAAATTCTTTTAAGTTTCTGATTTTCTTGTTTCTGTTAATTGAAGTATTCAATTATTCCAAAGCACTCACTACTATCACAAGTTTTCTATTAGTGCTAAAGAATAGATAATGTTTTAGAATCACATTTTTAAATAAACAAAGATTAATAATAAAAGAAATTAATTAGTACTAAGAAAAAGTTGTATTTTTGATTAATGTTAAAAACACAAAACAATTCACTCAACAATAGAATAGTGTAAAGAATTTATGTATATTAAAAAATTATTTAAAAACTCACATTTTGTCTTCAATAAAACTTTTTAAATTTTGATCTATTTAATAAACAAATTTTTTTTTTAAAATTCAGCAATCTTGCTTCAACTTTATTAAGCTAGAATATTTAACTCAAAGGTAAAATATTATTTTTGCTAAAGTAAACTAAAGCACTATCTAAGTCACAAGTTTTAGCTAACCTGGCTTATTGTGATACCAAAGTGCCCAAGTTACCCATGTTCAATCTGCTATAGTAAAGTTTATCTTCATATCAAAAAAAAACCTAGCAAATGAATTCTTCAATATATTACTGAATAGTATTTATAATCTATCAAGACTGCTATCTTTTCTAAATCTTCTTCTCCTAGCTTCATGAGTAGAAGGATTCATAGTCTCTAAATAACTTATGAAAAAACACTAATATAAAGATAAAAGGAATGACACAAAAGGGAGAAAAAAAAAAAACTGCCAAAGCAACAAGAAAACAAACAAAAAGAAAAAAAAGAAACAAGAAAAAAAAAGCAGAAAAAAAACAATCTATAAAAACACTATTATAGCCTATGTCAGGCACAGTTGTAAAAATTATATACTAAATTTAAAAATCTTGTATATCTCCATTGTAAAGCTTTGCCTTATTATTAAGTCTCTTTCGACTTTACTGTCTGGTCTAGATCAATTCATTAACCAGAGTACTGATTGGTTCATCATATGGTGTAGGTATATTATTGTTAAAGCAATCTTGTGTTTATGTTCTACTTCATCTATCTGAAAATAGAAAGTGTAAACAATGCTAATTTTTTGGAGAAGGTAAGCTAGATTGCCTACTTTTTGTTGAAAATTTTAGTAAAGTCGGCAAAAAGTTGTAGAGGTAAAAAAAATCTACTAGTTTCAAACTAAAAGAGTGTATATACTTTTCTTGCAAAGTATATCAGTAACTTGTTGACCAAGCAAAGGGCAGGTACTTAAAGAACATTAAAGAGTAAGTGATAAACTCTAAGTTTGTCAGCAAATAGCATATAAGAACTACTTCTAAATGACAAGCACTCTTTGTTACAACAGTAAGTGATAAACTCTGAACCTGTTAGTAGGTAGCATATAAAAGCTACCTCTAAATAACAGGTGCTGTAATTCCTCAACTTATCTTACTTATTACTTTTTTAACTAGTTATAATATATTTATTAAGAAAACTTTTTTAAAAAAATTTGGAACAAATAATTGTCAAAAAGAGTTGTTTATTTGTTTTTTTTTATTTTTTTTTTTATATTAAGCGATCCTGCTTCTATTTATTTTATAAACTACTAAAAAATTATTATTACTATACAAATAATAACCAAATAGTGTAGTGTTCTATTCTAATAGAAACTCACCAAGCATACAGAGTACTGCCCAATGCGACCTGCTATAACAACTATTTGTCTCACAAAGGGATCCAAAACTCGCTTCAGATTTCGTATCAACTAAGGATACCCCCTCGATCATTTGACTGGTTGTTGTATACCTCGTCAGGATCACCAACCTTTCTTCCAACTTTTCCTGCCAAAATCTGAGCAGAATAACTATCTCCTACTCTTCTATAAGCAAGTACATATATGCCACGTTTACGAAAGACCAAAAACATTTAGGAGAATGAAAAGAAGATCGAAACCAAAAAAAACTACAAAATAAACTACCCTAAATATAAATCCATCATAAATGGACCAGCAAAAAAAGTAAAAAAGAAAGTTGGCGATCCTGACGAGAAAAAAGAAAAATGCACTATTATAACTCGTGTCAGGCGAGTATAAAAATTATATGCTCATAGCAACATTGCATATCTCTATTGTAAAGCTTCGTCTATACTATTAATTTCTCTCCGACCCTATTATTTCTGGAAGTCTTCGCTCGAGTTCTTCTAATCAGATACTGTCATCGTCCCGCACTGACTCTTCAGTCTCCTGCGGCCCCGAGCCAAAACTGGTAGCACCATGTCCTCTTATGCCAGACACGTGATTGCCATCTACCATGTCAGCCAGATATGGGAATGTAAATACTGTATAACTTATGCTGATCGTTTGGAGGGGTAAGCCAAATCCCCACTTTTTGTTGAAATTTTTGGAAGATCGGCAGCAACACGGGAGTGTAGTAAAGGAGACCACTTGTATAGAATAAAAGAGTGCGGCTTAAAACCAAAAAGTTTCAAAGTTTACTGTACCCCTGGGTTCTCAAGGAGTCCTAAAGGCTTTGCTAACGGAATTTCTTCTACCAAAATTTATATGCAATAGCGAGTGCCACCTGCATTTTCCTCCTTTGTGTCTATGCTTCTGGCTTGCATGTTAGATATAGAGAGAAGTCCCGAAGCAGTCGTTAACCTCTCTAAAAACAACTAAAACCCCTCTCAAACTATATTCTACAAAACTTCGTCGACAGTAATAAAAATACCACCAGAATTATACTTCACTTCGTGCAGGGTGCCACCTGCTTGCAAAAAAATATTGCTTCACTCTTTACAAATCCGGTTTTCAGCTTCTGGCTTGCATGCCGAACGTAGCAAGGAGTCCACTATGACCTCACTACAAACCGTTCTGTAGCTACACAACTCTCCAGTAAACTTTTTCTACTTTTCCTTTCTGTGAGGAGGGTGGTCCAAGTGATCGTCAGGGAGAATTAATTGATTGTTTGTTTAAATTCCTCTAAAACTTTTTTTATACTAAATTAATTATCTTTCTAACTTAAGAAACTTTTGTAAAGCTTGTCAAAACACATCTAATAGCAATTAAAGTATCAAAATCAGCCTGGTGAGTGCTAAGATATCTTTAAAAAACAAATCTTTTACTATGTAAACTTCTTTGCAAACAATACTATTGTTTGTAAAAAAGTTTATATAGTAAAATAAACATTTTTTAAAGATATCTAGCACTCACGAGTTTAAGAGTTCTGGTAATTGCATATGCCGATGATACTACCTACATTGTAGCCAATAAGCAAGAGCTAGAAGAAACACTTGAAATTGTACAGGAATTCTACAAGCTCAATGATATTGAAATAAATAGCAAAAAGTCCGAGCTCCTAATAGTAGGTGAGAAAAAAGAAAAGAATCCCAAATATATAGAAGTAGGGCCTACAAGAAACAAGATAACAGAAAAAAAAATAACTAAAACAGCAAGGTTTTTAGGCATCTGGCTCTCAAAAAAATCTAGTTAATATTATGCTATCAAAACTGCAAAGAAGAAGATCAATATAGTAATAAAAGCAATTTGCAAAAAAAGCATGACCTTAGCACAATTAATATATATTAACAACAGGGTACTAATACCAAGACTTGAATATAGACTTTAGTATTGTATATTATCGAGAGGTCAGTATGATAGACTACAAAGCCCTTTAGTAAAGTTGATAAAAAACAAATCAGATTTGTATAGCACAATAGCAAATACAATATTAACACACAGAAAGATAGCCAGCTTGAAAACGATTTGGCAAAATCAAATGGCTCACCATATAACAGAACTTCATAAACATATGTACTGTTAAAATAATACCAGCAAAGCAACATAGATCAGAATACAACAAGTACAAATCGATTACAAAAGTACCAAGTGTATTTTGAAACTAGATTTGGCTAAACTAAAAAAAGTCAGTCTTAAACAAAATCTAGTTTACAAGAGTATAACCAAGGTAAAATATTTAAATATAAGCATTAGATCAAAAGAAATGGAAAAAAGCCTTGAGCTTACAGAAAAAGGTACAGAGATATTAGACTTTCTTGAAAAAAAACAAATAAAAGGCTATATCAAAAGAAAGAAATAGAACTTTTTGTTATAAAGTAGCCTCTTGATAATGAAGGCCTCAACTTACTTACGTAAAAACAGATCAAGAAGTGTAAAAGGTTGAAAATAGCTAACTAGCAAAGTACCAAGTTGGTTTGCAAAAATAGAAGATACAGTCTTTATAGATAAAACTAGTTAAAGAGCTAAATCTACTTTTCAGACCCAGTTAGCAAACAATCTAAGCCTGAAAATAGCACTAGTCACTATAAATACAAATAGAAAAAGAAAGGAGTGGATCTTGATAAAAAACAAAGGCAAAATAGAGATCAGTAAGATAATAGAGAAGAGAGACAAAAAAACCTACACAATAGAGCACTGGGTATCTGCAAATGATCAAGAAAACAACTTGATTAAACTAAACAAATACAAAAGCTATAAACAAAACAGTAAAGAAATAAAACTTCAGAATCCTGCCAAAAAAGCAAATCAGTGAAAAACAAAGTAATAGCAATTAATTAGAGACTGTTACAAAAAGACCTTGCAAAACTCCACATATGAAACCTAAGTATTCCTTTAAGCTGCTTGACAACTGTATTTCTAAGTAGTTTAATAGATACAGCTCTAATGCCTTCCATACATGAAGTTAAAGTAGCTAAAGTTGCTATATACTTATTGGTAGTGGAAATAATTAAACAAGCAATCGAAAGCCAAAGAATATCATAGCATAGCTAAAAGGATACAAAAAATTAGCATTCTACATCAATGGTTCATTCTCAAATTTAGATGAAAACCCAGATAAAAGAATTATAAGAATTGGCTAGATAGCTGTGATTGAAAACAAAAACAAAAAGCATGTTCACTTTATAGCAGAGTTTCAAAGAACAATAAGAGACTGACCATCCTTGACAAGAGCTAAACTAGAAGCAATCTAATTGGCTTTGTTAGTTGCTTTCTGCAAAATCTCAATTAGTATTTACACAGATAGTAAAGTTGTAATACAGGCAATACAGTTAAACAAGGACAAAAACAAGCAAAGTAAGATAGCCAAGAAGAAGAATTTATGCCTTCTAGAACAAATCTAATTTGAAAGAACTGAAAATTTAGCTTAACAAGGTTAAAGCACATAGTAGTATACAAGGCAACAAGAAGGCAGACAAACTAGCAAAAGAAAGAACATGCAGCCAGGTGGTTCTGGATCCCAAGTAGCTCTAGAACAAGTAAGCTATAACCAAACTTAGATGACAAGAGTGGATGATGCAACAAGAAGCTTCATTACAAGATTAACAGAATTCTGTATTGATACGAAATAAAAAAGCCTTAAAAGTATAAACAGATGGATAACAACAGAGAATAGTGACAAGGCAATTGAGTGGAAAAAGATATGGAAAGACATAAGTAAAGATAAAGGCAATATGTGCAGAAGTGCAGAAAGACATAGAGATTGGGTCTTTAAGATTAAGTGCTTGAGCGATTTATTGCCAATGATACAAGTTCTACATTAGAGAAAGGTGAATATATATACAAATAATAAGTGCAAAATATGCCATCAAGAAGCCAAAACTCAAGAGCATCTTGCCAAATATCCTGAGCATTAATGTTTGTGGGAAATTATAAAGAGAGAAAGAAGCAAGGTTATTGTTAAAAAAGCAGAAAGAAAAAAAGAAAAGCTCATAATAACAGAAATACAGAAGATTACAAAAATAATATTTGGGAAAGACCTACAAGAAAAAATTTTGACCAGAATAGAGCTAATAAAAGGACTCATGACAAAAGAGAAAGTGGAAAAATTTAGCTCTCTGCTATGCGAAACAAAAAGGATTTCCAAGTTTCTTCAGGCTTTTATTAACAAAGTCAAAACATAATTCTGAAGGCATATATAGAATTTTCAGTGTAAATTAGTAGCAGAGTGGGAAAAGAACAGAGAAATAACCAAGAAAAATAAAAGAATAAAGAAGAAAAAAAGAATGAAGAATGAAAAAAAACAACACTGACAAAGAAAACATAGATCTACAGACTGGTAAAGGAAGAACAAAAGCCAAAAAATCAAAAACTAGAGCAAAAGATACAAAACTTGAAGCTGCCAAGGTGAAAGAAAAGCTTATTGAAGAATGGGTCTTGTGGAGCAACAAACCAGCATAGTTCTTGCTAATTAGAATTAAATCTAATATTTAAGCATATTTGACATGACAAACAATAGCCAACTATTGACCAAGGGAGTATCATTATAGTACAAAATCCTTAGAAAGTTAAGGGTCCCAAGGAAGATGAATTGTTGTTTTGGCAGGTCATACTAAGCAAAGTGCTTGATAAGTTTTTATTAGATTAGAACATTATACAGTACTATAAAGATTATATATATATATATATTATTCACATAATAGTTCAAATAAATAAAAGCAAGACTGCTTAAAAAAAAAATAATAAATAAAACATAAAAGTAGATTTAATTAGTAAACATTTAAAAAATATCAAAATTCACAAAATTATACTAATTAAACCTATCTTATCGTAAATTCTCAAAATAGCAAGCATGGGTGTTATTTTGAGTTTTGGTCTGAATTAGGCTTAATTTAGACCAAATTTCATAATTTTACCCCTGGGTGTTATTTCGAGAATTTACAGTAATATGATAAGTAAACTTATTCTACATATAAAAATATATTATATAAATATATATTTTTTTATAATTTTAAATTTTAAAGAAAAAGATGCTTAATTTTGAATTTTTGATCAAAAATTTCAAAATTAAGCATGTTTCTCTTAAACTTTATTTTTTTTTAATTATTCGACAATCTTGTCAACACTTTATTAGATTTAATATTTAACTCACAGGTAAAATACAATTTGACTAAAGTTATCTAAAGCTTATCTAAAATACAAGTATTTGCTAATCTAGTTGTTTTCTGTGAATATTTATATTCGATTTGTATAGTAAATTTTTATTTCAATATTAAAGAAATCCTGCAAACAGATTCTTTAATATATTACTAAATGGTATCAAGATTGCTATCTTTTCTAAACCTTTTTCCTCTAGTTTCCAAGCAAAAGGATTCATAGTTCTCACTGACTTATAAAAAAAAAAAAACCAACACAAAAAAAAGATAAAAGAAATGAAATGAAAGAGGAAAAAAAAAAAACTACCTAAGCAACAAGAAAATGATAGGAAAAAAAACAAATAGAACAAGAAAAAAAAGGCAAAAAAAAAACAAACTATGAAAGTACTATTATAGCCCATGCTAGATACAAGTTGTAAAAATTGTATACTAAATTTAAAAATCTTATAACTAAAATTCAAAAACTATTATATAAAGCAATATTTTATCTTTGATTTTCTTCTGACTATAGTATCTGGTTCAGATCAGTTTGATATCCAAAGCACTAATTAATTTGACACATAGTGTAGAAGTATCAATTGCTAAAACAATCCTGTATTCATATCCTATGTCATCTGTTCAAAACGGCAAAAGATGAGAAAGAGTAAAATAGAAACCAGTTGGCTAAGATAAAAAAGGATAGCTTAAGAAAAGTATACTTTTTGCTATTCTCTAGTTATTTCTTAGTAGCTCCTTTTATTAACAAATGGCTTGAACTTTTTACCTCTATCTCTTTACCAAAATTTCATATATAAGGGCATTACCTTCTGCCAGTTATTTTGTATAATGATGCTTTTGGCTTGCCAAATATATAGAGGAGTCTCCCTAGACAGTGTATAAAATTCATATGCATAGTATGCATATATGCACAATTTTATTTTAGTATATACAATTTTTTAAATTGAATGTGCACATATATACAAGGATTTTTTTTTAATTAACATATAAGTTATACACAATTTTATATAAAAATTTTTAAAATATATACAAAAAAAGTTTTTTTATTTACACATATATACAAAAATTTTTTGCTACCTGCTAACTTTCTCAGGGTTTAGCACTCACAACTAAAAATGGAACTTGTTATTTAGAAATAGTTCTTATATACTATTTGCTAACAAGCTCAGAGTTTATTATTTATTAAAAAGAATAGTCTTTGCACTTTTTTGCTTTCAAATATAGGAGTATTATAAATTTCTATTGAATTTAATAAAAAATATATACTCTTTTATTAAACAAAACAAGTAGTTTTGTTTCTCTTTTCCACACTCTAGCCACTCTTTCAAAATTCTTACAAAGTGAACAAAATAGCTTACTCTCTCTAAAAGATCAGCATTGTTTATACCTTCCAAATTTGAATAGCTTTGGCAAACTACAACTATGTATTTAATGTTTTGTTTATAAGCTATACTGCTATACATAATATTGATTGGCAGTATATGACATATTCGAGATTAAATAATCTTGTTAGAAAATTAAGCATTAAGGCATAGCTTTATAAAAGAGATATACAAATAGCCTATTTGTTATATAATTTTTTAAGCCTAGTATAGATATAATAGTATCATAGCTAGTTTTATATTAGACAAAATTTTCTGCTATCTTTTTTGTTTTCTTTTTTTCATTTTCTTTTTTCTACTTCTCTTTATATTTGTTTTCTTGTATTTTTTTTTCTTTGTTTTTCTTTTTTCTTCTTTTTTTTTTTATTAGCTATATTCTTGTTCTAGTTATTTTTATATTTTCTCTATTTTCTCAGCCTTTTTTAAAAAAAAAATAGTAATCTTGACAAAGCTAACAATAAACTTTTAGTGATTCTTAGTGATTCTTAATAATTATGTTAGATAATCATCTAGCAAGTTAAATACCAGAGATAAGAGAATTATTGTTGTAGCTGAAGCTTAAAATAGCTAATACTTGAAATTTAAATTATTTTAATATGAAATTTTGAAACCTTTTGTTAGAAGGATTTTTTTTAGAGTTAGATCAGAGTTTAGGATTAGTTTTTATAATAAAAGAGTATAAATAGATTTGTGTAGAGTTTATATTTTTAAATTGAGATTCTTGATTTTAACATTATATAAATATTTTAAATATTAACTCTTTTTGATAATTACTTGGTCCAAAATTTTTATAAAAAAAAGTGTAGTTTCAATATTGGAGAGTTAACAAAACCTGTAGTAGGTAAATAGCAAAACAGTTTTTATAAAAGTCAACTTATTACTGTATTAGAAAACTTTTTTATATATTTGACATGCAAGCCAAAAGAATCTTTATACAGAATAGCTGACTGGAAAAGTATGCTCTTGTATATAAAATTTTGATAAAGACTAAGGATTTTTTTGTTAACAAAGTATACTGTTGCAAAACAACTAAAAAACAGCAAAAAAACTTACTTTTCTTAAGCCACACTCTTTTATTTAGTCAAGTAGCCCTCTTTTTACTTACTTTTGCTTTTCTGTTGGTTTTTTAAATTTTTTTTTTGCAAAAAGTGGGAATTTGGCTTACTTCTATCAAAGAATTGACATTTTTTACACTTTCAAATTCAGACATACTTAGTAGATTGCAACTATGTATTTTGTTTACTTAGAAATATAGTGCTACTCCACATAATATAAATAAGATTACAGGTTAAAGAGATATTTAAAGTAGGTTGTAGGTTGGTTAGTTGAAGAGAAATATTAAGCTTTTATTAAAGATATACAAATATTGTATTGTTATATAATTTTTATATTTATCTGACATGAGTTATAATAGTGCTTTTCATTTATATATATTAGAATACTTTATTTTTTTCTTTTCTGTTTTTATCTTTTTCCCTTTATGATTAATTTTTTTTTAAGATTTGTCTTTTTGTTTATTTTTTTCAAATTTTGCTTCTTTCATAAATTTGGTATTTTTAGTTCTCTCTTATGTAAATATAAGAGAAGATATTATTTTGCCAAACTTAGATAAAAGAGATTTAAAAGAAAGGATAAGGCAATTCTGACAAACTAATAATAAACTATTGGTAAATTTGCAGATAAGTTCTAGTAAGTTAGAGCCCTGTAAAAGAGAGAATGTATTATTGTAGCAGATTATATTTGGGTACTAATAAAGTAGGCAGCCAAGTGAGCTTTTGTTGTATAAGAGGTAGTAGTAGCTAGAAATAATAATATCTATAAATACAATATCTATAGATATATAATAGTACAAAATATCTTTCAAATAATAAAAATAGAATTGCTTAAAGACAAAAAAAATAAAAAAATAAAAAAATAAATTGAGATCTCTAATTTCAAGTATTAGCTATTTTAAGCTTCAGCTATGACAATTATTGCTATAGCAGATTGTACTTAGGTACTATTATAAGCAGCTAAGTGAGTCTTTATTAAAGAATAGGAGAGTTGATAGTATTTAAGTTGTTGTAGGCTATTTTAGACACTTTGCATTTATATACTATACTTCTAGACAATAAAGACAAAATTGCCAAAAAAAAATAAATAAATAAATAAAAAAAATAATAATAAATAATAAAATGACCACAACTCTCCCCAATGATCATATGCACCAAAATTTCGAAGAAAAGAAAACTAACTTTATAGCACAAAGGCATTAATTAGTATTGCTTTGGGTTATATTAAAAAAAATAGAGCACAGAAAGACATACTAGTGTACCAAGTTTAAGAAAAAATAAACAAGAAAGCACTTTAACTTTAGGTTTTGGCATTTTTGGCAGATAGTTTTGAAAATTTGGAGAATTGCTTTAAACCCTGTAACGTAAATCACTACACGTGACAGTAAACAAAGTACACGTAAATAGATAAACGAATAAACAAACAAGTACACCACCATTTGTAGATAGATGCAGAGAATACAAGATAATATAAAAAAACAACTTAGTTATGTAAACTATGCCAGCACACATGTGATACACAGAAATCAATCACTATCTTCTGAAGTAGAATGGGAGCAAAAAATAGAAATATACAAAAACTTTTTTGCAAAGTCTTTAGAGAAATTTAATATAGTCAAGAATAAACATAAAAACAAAGTCCTAAAAAAAGACAGAGAGGTAGCTAAAATGGCAGGAACAGAACCACAATTAATATACCTCTTTAAAAATATGGTTGAGCTATATGATCAATTAGAGTTTTTTAGAGTTAAAAATGCTAACAGAAACCAAATAGTAAAGCCTAAAGATGTACTTAGAATAAAAGAAGTGTTAAATGATCAAGAATGTGACTGTGTAGATTATGGAGTCTTAAAAAAATTAAATATAAATAAATACAAGACACTATATGAACAGATAGAGCTAAGCTTAACCCCACAAGAAGCATTAGCAAAAGAAAAGCCAACAGTAAATGAAGAGCTTCTAAATAAAAACAAAGAACTCCTCATACCCAAGAATGAAAAAACAAATACTAGTCAAGAGAATAGATGTTTGTTGTTGTTTGAAGAAAGAGAGAAAGAAGAGGCAAGATATATGCAAAAAACAGCATAAATACAAAAAAAGGTGGTTCTACAAGAATGTTTTACACTATGGGATATTTCTCTTAACATTAAAGCAATAAGAATACGAAGATGCTTGCAGTTTTATAGCCAGGTTCAATTTAAATAGTGGGAACTTCTTGGGAAAAAGAAAGCAGTATCCCTCACTATAACCTTTTGAAATAAAAGAAGAAAAGCTCTATTAGAAAAAGTATAGGCGGTGTATTTCAAAAAAGGAAAAATGTTAAGAGTATCGAAAGATAACTTCGCAAGAGATATTATTGAGAATAAAGCAGAGTATAAGGCTATAGTCAAGAACATCCCAAAGACAGTACTAGAAACAATGCTATTGAAACAGCTGAAAGTAGTTAAAGCATAGGCAGTATATATATCCCACAATAGCAACAAGAATTAAAGAAGTACAGTATCAGTATTCTTTAAATCAGAGAAGAATTTATACACAGCTTTGGGTAAAAAAGTATATTACTACAATACAAATAAAGAGCAAAGAGATTGAAAAGAAAGAGAGTAATGCACACAAAAATGACCCAGCAAACATAGAAAGAAAAGCATCACGAAGAAATATTAGAGCAGAAGAACCCTTAGACACTTTAGAAAAAAAAAAAGTAGACAACTTCTATGAAAATAAGGAGAATGATGATCTAGCAAAGCAGCAGCGTAAACAAAAAAATAATCCCAAGGATAAACAACCAGAAATGATTAGTCATGATGAAGAAGAAAAGCTCATAGAGATTAAAGACATGCTGACAAAAATACTAGACAGATTAGAAAAGATTGAGGCTCAACAAGAAATGAAAAACAGATTTAGAAAAAGGAGCCCATTCTTTAGACGCTTCTAAAAGTTGCCACAGATGTAATAAAAGAAGAAGGTGGCAAGGCCACTAAGTACAAAAAAGTGGATAATAGAGAGAATAGTAGGGTGGTAACAGTAGAAGTTCACAATATAAACAGGGTTAAAATGAACAAATGCAAAATAGATAGTTTAATAGATTTTGCAAGGGAGAAAAGAATAAATATTTTGGGTTTATATAAGACAAATATACAAGATAGAGAGAATATTTGGCAAATTAACAAGGAGGACAAATATTTTGGCTTCTGGGCATCAGCAGCAGAAGAAAAGAAGAAGAGTTCAGGAGTGGCACTTTTGGTATATAAGAGTATTGAAAAATATCTAGCTAGAGTTTTGAAGTGGTTACCATATTTATTAGAAGTGACATTTATCTTTAAAGAAGAAGTGCTAATTGTGTTAGTGATTTATATGCCACCAAACAATAGTGAAATCGAAATAGAAATTTGCCAAAAGATAATAAAATGAGCAGAACAAAAGTACAAAAATAAGGAGACAAAATATATAGTAATGGGAGATTTCAACATAGAGTTAAAGAAAATAAATCACAATATAGGGAGAAGAGCTATAGCTATAAATAGAAGAACTCTTATTTGGGAACTCATAAATAGAGACTTCAAAAGTGCCTTCTAGAGAAGTAAAAGATAGAAGAAGAATAACTACAAGAAGAGGTGCAAAAAAAGATACGACAATTGATTATATGTAGATCTCTAATAATTGGTTTGAAGATTTAAAAAAGTGCAAAGTACAAGAGATGAACCTGGTAACAGAGAGTAATTATTATATAATTATAATATGGCTAGAATAAGAAGACTATAGATATATACAAAAAGAAGCTCAAAGAAAAAGAGCCAAAACCAAAAAGATATATATAGACCTCCAAAGAATTGAACCAGGTAATTGGGAAGACTTAGTGCAAAAAACAGATGCTTTGATAATGAGCCAAGAATTAAAATGGATAGAAAGTTTAGAAAAATTGGCTAGTATTTTAAAAGAAGAAAGTCAAGAGACTCTAGACAGAGAGTGGGATATTATCGAAACTGCAATAAGGAAAGGAGCCAACAAGACACTTCCAAAAGCAAAATCCATAGTGAAAAAAAAACCAAAAGTAAACCAAAGCCCCTCCCACAAACTCAGAGAAATTGCTAATGAAGTTAATAAGCTTTGCAGAAAAGCCAAAAAGAAAATTGGGCAAGTAATAATAGATGAGTTAGTGAAAGCTCTAGAAAATGTAAATATAATGATTGAGACAGAATTGGAGAAAGCACCAGTCATGTGGAGTCACACATGGTCATGTAACACCTATACTTGCCACCCAAACCCGGACAAATCCCAAACCCCTAAAAAACAATTGCTATTTATAAAAAATTAAATCAAACAAATAATTCTAAAATTTTATAAATATATTATCTATAGCTATAAGAATATACTTAATAGATGATTCACCACTCAGTAGAAGTATAATCTTAGTAAAATGTGACTCAGATTACTATATAAATTTACTATAGTGCGAATATGGTAATTATCCAAGGTAAACTTTTTTTCATATTAAGTTAATCATCTTTCTTGCTTAAGAGACTTTTGTAAAGCTTGTCAAGACGCATCTAATAGTGGTTAGAGCGTTAAAATCGGCCTGGTGGGTGCCAAGATATCTTTAAAAAACTTCTCTTTTACTATGTAAACTTCTTTACAAATAATAGTATTGTTTGCAAAGAAGTTTACATAGTAAAAAAAAGGTTTTTAAAAGATATCTTGACACCCACCAGGTCGATTTTGATGCTATAACCACCATTAGATGCGTCTTGACAAGCTTTACAAAAGTCTCTTAAGCAAGAAAGATGATTAATTTAGTATGAAAAAAAGTTTATCTTGGACAATCGCCACATTCGCACTATAGTAAATTTATATAGTAATCTGAGTCACATTTTACTAAGATCATGCTTCTGCTGAGTGGTGAATTATCTATTAATTTATTTAAACAAAGATTATTAATAAAATTTTTAAGCTGTGAGTTTGGCCAGACCCTTTGGGTTTGGCCAAACTCATAGCTCAAAAATTTTATTAATAATCTTTGTTTAAATAAATTAAGTATATTCTTATAGCTATAAATAATATATGGGGGTGAGTCAATAGAAATCAAGCAAATTTTTTATAATAAAATTTTTTTATAACTTTAAACTAGAATAACTTAACAAAAACTTGACCAAATTTAATAAAAATTTTTTTAAATAATTTTTACAAACTTGTAGAATTAATT
>CAJVPY010001944.1:0-17679 GCA_910591965.1 Dentiscutata erythropus | reverse complement strand
ATTAGATGCATCTTGACAAGCTTTACAAAAGTCTCTTAAGCAAGAAAGATAATTAACTTAGTATGAAAAAAAGTTTACTTTGGGTAAACACCATATTTGCACTATAGTAAATTTATATAGTAATCTGAGTTATATTTTACTAAGATCACGCACCAGTTGACTGGAGAATTATCAATTAAATTATTTTATTTATTTCATTTCTATAAAATTTTTATACTATCTAATACTACAAATCTACACTAATACCTAACTCTAACACTAATCCTGCACTACTATCTAATTTCAATCCTAATTTTGTATTACTATCTAATATTATGATCTAACACTATTCTTGTCAAAACTACCAAAAAAAATACAAAGAATAAGTGGATGAAACAAAAGAAGCAAAGTACAAGAAAGAAATAAAAAAAATCAAATTACTCACAAAGAATCAATACCAATATTCAGCACCAACAACAAAAGAAAAAATAATACTAAATACACAACTTAACAACAATACAAGATGCACTACACCAACTGGATGACACCAAACAATGAAATGATGAAATTGCTAAATGAGAAATGAAAGAAGCAAAGTACAAAAAAGAAGTAAATAAAATTAAACTACTTATACCAATGACAAAAAAAACAACTGAAATGCATAACATCTAAATGAATGACACCAACGACGTAAAGTGTGCCAACTAGATGATATCAACAGTGTAAAGAGTACCAACTAGATAACACCAACAATATAAAAAGCACCAACTGGACAACACTAGCAATATAAAAATAAAGAATCAATAATTGTGACAGATCATAATAAAATTAGATTAAAATGAAACTAGGTCTTTTTTTGTATAACTTGTCACAAAATTTTCTGTATAATATGTCATGGGATTTTTCATACAACATATCACAGGAAACCCCATGCCAAGTCATATAGAAAATCTCATGACATGTCATGTGCAAGTATCACAAGAATGCTGTGACATGTTACAGGATTTCCTGTGACATGTATAGAAAGTTTCCATATAACAAAATAAGATTTTGATTAGTAATATGAAACGAAGTTAAATCATAGTCTAAAGATTAGCATTACTTACAAACACTCTTGCTCTTTTATTTTCAAAATCTTGACATAGGTTGGATTTGTGCTCTTCTTTATTAGAATTGCTGGTAGTTCGTTGTAGTTCTTGCTTTTGAGCACTTAAATTATCTCTAGTTTCCAGTTTTACATGCTTCTATTTGAAGTCATTTGTTGCTTTGTATTTTTGATTTACGTTACGTTGAAGTCGTTCATGGCTTGGTAGTTCTAATTTACATTACGTTGAAGTCGTTCATGGTTTGGTAGTTTTGATTTATGTTACATTGAAGTTGTTCGTAGTTATGGTATTTGAATTTAGTGTTATTAAGATCGTTCATATATGGTATTTGATTTGGCATTAATATGTTCGATTTTACTAGTTTAATTGTTCAGCCTATTCTTTAGAACTTATCAGTTACAGACAAGTCGAATATTTTAAATTCAATGGCAATTTAAAAAACCTTTTAAAACATTGGCACTAAAACTAAAGTTTAGTTAGGCTAAAATGCCAATTCTAATTGGTTAGTTAAAATCACCAAGTTTCGTAAAGATAACTTTTAAAGAAAAAAATATTCAATTTATAAACTTTCGTTCATTATCTTTATTTAAACCGAAGCTTAAGTATTAACATTATTTAATGAATATTTTATACTTTTTAGAAGCTTTTTGCTATTATATAAGTAATCCTTTAATCGAGTGACTAAGGGTATTCTCAAGTAATTCACTCAATAGATCGGAGATAAATTTTTAATTGGTATAAAAAATAGCTACTTTATTTTTATGTTTAAAGCTTTTAAAATAAATAATTAATATATTAATATAAATACAATAATCTTTTAATATTTAACCAAACCAAAATAAATACTGGTTTTCTATTTTTCACTCATTTAAATTTAAATCTTCTCAATAAAGAAAACCTAAAACTGAAAAGTTTGGGTAGATGGTTTCCATACTTGGAGGAGTCGATGTAACTAAAGTTGAAACTTTAACTATTAATTGTAAAGAAATTTTTTTTATTAGGTTTTTTTGGTAGTAAGTGAATATTATGAAAAACAGAGTATACTCAAGCATTTAATTCTATAAAATATTGTCATCAATTGTGATGCTTAAACATCATCATGATTATTATCTGATCAATTGATTTAAATGCTTAAAAACAGTCTAAATCCACAAAGTCCTCTTTATAGCAGTTACATATTTGTGAGTATATTCAACCAAGTTTGTCAATTTTTAGAACTTTTTGTAAAGTTCAAGTGAATTTCTTTTAATTGAGGTCTTCTACAGAGCATAATTGCTTATAGAAATCTTGTCTCTTCACGAAGCTATATAATAAGCCTTGATTACTAAAAAGTTAAAAAAAATACTAGAAAAACTATAAATAAAGGGAATTGTTATTCTTATTCCATGGGTACTATATAACAACCTGTGCTTTTTTTCCTAGGTTATTCACACCGATCTATATAAAAATCACATGATTTTTATATAGACCAGTGTGAATTCTTTTAAGCTATAGTATGTTGTCAAAATAATTAATATCTGGTTTTATAGTTACATTGGCGAATGCCATTTTTGTTTATTATTTTTTTTTAAATGTTTAAACGAAAGATTTTAAATTTTTATTAATTGTTGCCTATTTGGGGCAAAAGAGTTAAATTCTTTTGGCCAATACGATAATACTATTTGTGGCTAGTACAATAGTACAGTTTAGAATAAAAAGATTTAAAATTCTCTTTGTTGGTGTGATAGTACATTAGCACGAAAGGTTTTTAAAATTATTTTCATTAATGTAATCATATATATTTTTGCTATAAAAGGTTTTTAAAATTCTCTTGACTTTACAATAGTGTTTTTTTTTTGGATATTGTAACAAGTGAAAAATTTTGAAAATTCATTTGCTGGCTTGATAGGATAATTTGAAAAAGGTTTATGCTAACACGAATACTTTTCATGAAAGTTTTAAAATTCTTTTTGCTAACTAAAATTCTCATACCCATTAACGATGATAGGTTTTTAAAATTCTGTTTACAATAGTATTTTTTAGGAAAAGATTTTAAAATTTTTTTGGTGGTTATAATACTGTAGTACTCTTTAAGCAAAAGGTTTAACTGACAGGGTAGTATTATTTAAGTTAAAAGTTAAAATCTTCTGGCTGACATATTATTTAGAGCGAAATTTTAAAAATTACTTAGCTAAACACACTATATAGTAGTACTATTTAGAAAGGCTTTAAAATTTTTTTGCTATTCTAAGTAAAAGGTTTAGGATTCTTGTTTGGCATGATAGTCTAATTAAAGTGAAAGATCTTAAAATTCTTTGCTAGTACGAAGTAATACGGTAGATTAAAAATTTTTTGTTAATGAATGATAATGACAGAAAAGTATAAAAATGAATAAATGATAAAAAACTTTATTTAAATACTTATCATTACATCATGAATCACTTTGTATTAAAGAGGTTGCACAGATTGTTACGTCGTACTCATAGAATAAACTAGTTATTTAATGAATATTAGTGGACATGGTGTATTCCACAGAATACACCGTATCCACTGATATCCATTAAATAACAAGTATGTACCCCCTATTTTTGTTGTTCATATCCCCCATGTAGATTAAAATTTTTTAAACTTTGAGCTATAGTATCTTGACACCCACCAAGCCAAATCTGATGAATTTTTTTATTTGAATTCTATAGATTCGTAGAATTCAAATAAAAAAAAATCATCAAATTTGGCTTGGTGGGTGTCAAGATACCATCGCTCAAAGTTTTAAAAAAATTCAAACCATATATCAAAACAAAAACTGTGCTAAAATTTTATCAAACTTTGAGCGATGGTATATTGACACCCACCAAGCCAAATTTGATGAATTTTTTTTTTTGAATTCTATGGATTCGTAGAATGCAAATAAAAAAAATTTCATCGAATTTGGATTGGTGGGTGTCAAGATACCATCGCTCAAAGTTTTAAAACAAAAGCTGCGCCAAAATTTTTCTCAAACTTTGTGCGATATTATCTCGATAACTATCAAGTCAAATTCGATAAATTTTTTTTTATTTGAATTTTACGAATCCATTGAATTCAAATAAAAAAAAATTCATCGAATTTGACTTGATGGTTATTGAGATATCTTCACGCAAAGTTTGAGAAAAATTTTGGCACAGCTTTTGTTTTGATATACATTTTTGAGTTTTTTTACAACTTTGAGCGATGGTATATTGACACCCACCAAGCCAAATTCGATGAATTTTTTTTTATTTGAATTCTACGAATCCATAGAATTTAAATAAAAAAAAATTATCGAATTTGACTTGATGGTTGTCAAGATATCTTCGTGCAAAGTTTGAGAAAAATTTTAACACAGTTTTTGTTTTGATATATAGTTTGAGTTTTTTTAAAACTTTGAGCGATAGTATCTTGACACCCACCAAGCCAAATTTGATGAATTTTTTTTTATTTGAATTCTACGAATCCATAGAATTCAAATAAAAAAAAATCATCGAATATGGCTTGGTGGGTGTCAAGAAACCATTGTTCAAAGTTTAAAATATTTTGATCTACATGGGGGTATGAATAACAAAAATAAGGGGTATGAATAACAATTCCCTAAAAATAATATAGCTTCACAAAATATATTTAAACAAAAAAAAATTTTAAATTATAAATTTTTTAAATTTTAATACTTCAATTTAAAAATAAATTACATATTTAAAAACTATATAATTGATTTTAATATTGGTTAAATTTTTAAAAAAATTAATTAAATTTTTAATTTTTTACATATATACTTAAAATAAAGTTTAATTAATTTTTATATAAAAAAGTTTGCAATTATTTTTATATATGAACTTAAAAATTCAATATTTTAAAAACTATCTGATAAAAATAGTTAAAATTTTTTTTACAAATTTATTATGATCTTTATATTTATATATAAAAAATTTAAAACTATATCTTTAAAAATGATCAAGATATTGATCTACTGATAAAACTTATCATCCTGCCTACGTAGCTAATTTAATCGCTTGGTCCATTGTAATTTTTAGATCTGTTGATTTTTTGAATACTTCTCCTATATACAAGTTTAGCTAGTATGCATAACATGGTATGAATACAATATTTCTATAAACAAGTTTAAGTCTTCGTCTAACAAATTTATTAAAGCAAAGATAAATGAAATCAAAATGAAAGTTATAATTTATTTAATTAGAATTGTAAGAATATACAGATAATACCTTGATGCTATGTATAGTCTGGCGCTAACTGTAACTATAACAGAAACTTCTATATTCATATTTTTTAGTTCATCAATCATTGTATTAGTTTTATCTATTACTTCAACATGTGTTTTTTTTTCAAACTGATATCTGCTACTTTTCATATATAAAGTCTTTCTCTAGAGGTAATAATCACTACTCTTAATAGTTGTTCATTTTTTATATTTGTCCACCTATCAAATGTCAAGATAACACCAGAACCTCAAAGAACTCTGATACAACTTAAATCTAAGTTTGTATAAAGTTTATATAAATTTGGTCAAAGATGTATAAAATAGAGCAAAATTTAAAAAATTTACTATATAAAAAAGCAATATTTGATGATTTTCTATGCAAAATTTTCTTATATAAATTGTATTAGAGTTCTTCAAAGTCCTGTAATACTATTTTATCTTTACTAAATGCATCATTTATTGTATTATCCTCTTTAGCAATAGCAAACTTCAAAATTATTTCACTAAAAGCCTGATGGTCTGGAAATTTAAGGTGAGAGTTTAAAAATTCAAAGAGCTCTTTAGCCTCTGGCTTATTGACCCAATAAAAAGCCTATCCACATGATACTGTTAGTCTTAATAAGAGAATTTTAAATTTTTCAATATCTTGCTAAGTTAACTCTTTAGTGATATGGTCATCAATGGGTTTATATATAGAGGTTCGTGTAATTTTTCGGAGCCATTGGAGAGATGTGGTTGTAATGTTGCCAAAAGGAACTAAAAAAAAAAAAAAAGGTAAATTATCAATAAGATTTTACACCTTTATTGTAATATAAAATGCTGATTAAATAAATGTTATATTTTTATTTGGCTGTTTTTTTTAGTCATCAGGTAATTTGAAAATTTTTTTTCTTTGCTCTGATGTTGCTTTTTTAATAAAATGTTTATATTTTATAAGGTGCTGGACTATTCTGACAATTTTGTTAGAAAAAAAATTTTTTTTCTTTATTTTTGTTCAATTCTTCAATATACGCTTTATATTAAATTTATAATTCTACTTATTAAGTATTTCTTTGGTTTTAATAATATGTTGATTTAACAATGATAATATCAGCATTTTATTGGTTAGATTAGACAAGTTCATGATTTAAAATACGAAGGACTTTCTTGAGTTATATTTATTTTATTTAATTCTTTTTATTTTATTTTATTTAATGTAAATTTTGGGCTAACTTTTTTTTATTTTTTTTATTTCCTTATCAAATCTAAGAACAATATTAATATTTACAAAATGTTAATGGGAGTAATTTTTAACATTTTAACTAAATTATTATTTGGGCGTTTTTGTATTTTAAGATATTACAAATGCATATTCTTATTCTTTGTCTGCAGACTTTTCATATGCTATTTTTTTTATAAAATATTCTTTTGCATTACAAAAGTGCACAAAAAAAAAAAACAAAGGTTGCCTACTTGATGATATAACCAACAACCCTATTATAAACTTACTGGATCCTTTTAGCAAGATTATTATCCGCATGTTCACATATTGTGTATATACAAAGTACATATTTATATGCTTGCTTATAATCTATGCAAAAAATTTAAATATTAATCTACAGAACTATTAAATATATTTAAAATTATATACTATCTTAATATTTGAAGTCTAATTTTATTAATCTTTTTTTTTTATTAGAATTTAGAACTAAAGTTTGTGTAAGTGAATTTTAGTAGAGTTTATCTTTTTAAATAGGCTTCTAATTTTAGCTTTAGTTGTGGTATTATACTGTGCCAAATTGAGTTTTTATCTTAATAATAGTGATACGTATAGTATATACCTCCAAATCTGATGATTTGAATCAATTAATCAAATAACTAATTTATATATTTAAAGTACCTTTCCAAATACAGTCAACCCTCTATTAATACATGCTATTAGGAAGATATGCAATTATAGAGATGTGCATTTGTGGAAGTTTAAGTCTAAATTTTAATATATATTAATGGAGAGTACAACTATGGAGAGTTGACCGTAGCATTATGCAAATAGGCATTTTCGTGCGAAAGTCAGAAATTCTTGAATTTCAGTATCAGCAACGAAGAATAATTATAGTTTTATTAAATAGATTTAAGTCTGTTATACTTATATTATACAAGATAAAATGCTAGAAAATCAAGAATTTTTGATTTTTTTTGGCAAAACTTAGTAACAGTTAGTTTTTTTTGTTTATAAATGAATAAAAAAATATAGTCATATATTAATATGCTAAAATTGTTGAACTTTTTAAAAAATATTTTATTTGACTTCTGTAATTCTTATTTTAATAATTCTAAAACTTAAGTATGTACATAAAGTAATACTATAAAAGTGCTTATACAAGATCTCCAAAAATAATAAACTTTTAAATTAAACCTATATGAACTATAGAATCTTCATCAAATACAGTTTTTTTTAAAACAATTAACTCTTAAAATATAAAGTATGTATGCATTTAACATGTACCAGACCTGGGTTTACATAAAAATAGGTAGAATAAATAAACCTGGGTCTTGTATATACAGTATATACTATATTTACAGTAAGCGGATAAATATAAGCAGCATTAGTAGATATAAGTAGCATTAGTAGAAATGAGTAGTTAACAGTTTTTTTTACAAGTGATAATGTTTTACAAAATTGAACACATTTGTGAATACAAACGCAGATATTGTCCGGTATCCGCTATGTATCACAGATGCTGTCTGATAACAATCTATATTTTTGAACATAAGCTATCGACATTGTCTGCAGGACATGTCCGTAAACATTGTCTGGTGTTTGCCACATGTCACAGACAATATTTGATGACAATCTATATTTTTAAACATATAGCAGATATAGATACAAACATATTTGGACATTGTTCAATGTCCAAATAAGCCATGTGGACAGTGTTTATATATAATACTGCTGAGAAATACTTATGTGGAGGTATTGAGAGGTACTTATATAGAGATACTGAAAGATACTCATGTAAAGATACTAAGAAATACTTGTGTAGAGGTACTAAGAGGTACTTAAAGGTACTTGTATAAAGGCATTTAGAGGCATTTGTACAATATTATTGTGCCATATCTATCTAGCCAATAGAATCTTATCTATAACTAATATAATATCTATACTTAACTAATAAATATATTAACTAATACTAAATATAACTAATATTAAATATAAAGATTAGAGTCTCATAGCCTAGTAGTTTGGGTGCCTAACTCTCAACAGACAAAATCAATGGTTCGATTATAGCTAGTAGTAATTAATTTAATTAATTATCTCTGTAATCTTTAGGAGCTTTCGAATGCGAAACCTTGTAGCAGTAAGACTATATGATATATATATTTGGCTGATAAAGAATTCTTGGAAGGAGCCCCAAGCTATAGAGAAAACTGGGCACTGTGTATAATATAGGTCATAAAAGATAATACTGCAGAAGACTATGTGTGTGAATTCATGATTAGCAAGGTAGTACCAACAACTTTAAGGCGGTATTGGGATCTTGATTAGGAGAACGGCTAAATACGATATATCTAGAAGTTGTAAAAAAAGCGGTGAATATAATAAGAGGCTGTGGTAAGAGAATGGCTTTACCAAATATAGAACACCTCTGGCATGAGGAAACAAGAAAAACTGGCTAAAAGAAACTCCAAAAAGTATAAAAGTATGTGATCCAGTGATATAAAAATAAAAGCAGGCTAGAGAGTAATAATTATACAACCTATATGGGAGTCTATAACAAAACACAGCAGAGGCGTAGATCCCAAGTTACTGAATTGTAACAGTACTTAACTTCTATTCTAAGAATTCAAACCCCTGTATCACTATACCAATAAGGAGTACTATAAATCCAAGTTCTTCATCTGTTTTTTTTTTAAAACATCTAGGTCTTGTGGCATGTCTAATAATAAAAAGTTCAAGTTTGTAGGTGCTATCTGCGTTGGCTATAAATGCAATCGTAATTCTTGTACAATTTTTTTTGACCTTTCAATCTGCCAAAATACAATTGTGTGATTAGGGGCTATAGAATAAAAAAAACCTGTCTCGTCCATATTGTAAATATCATAAAGGGAATATTGGTCAGTGATATTAATAATATCAGGAAGGTTTAGAATAATGGCGTCAACGTTAGCAGAACCACTCTTGCCATGCAGTTTAAAATAGTAAAAATCATGCCTTTTTTGAAAAGCCTGCAACCATCCATTTAAAAATTCAGGCTAATCAGTTTCAGAAATATTCATTAGGTCTGATAATCGCTTGCCTTTAGCTTTAATCATGTTTCTATTTAAATGTATAGCCCAATGTTTACACTGCAGTACCTAGTTCGCCAAAGCAATATCTAGCTTGGAAAATGTAATGATACAATATTTTTTAACTCCAAGGTTGCTTGAAACCATTTTACTGAACTTGTCTTTCCTTTTTAAAGTATTAGAGATTGTACTTTGGCCAGGGCTTTTACTAAATTGAATTCATTTTTAGCCCACTCAGCAAGTTCCTTCTAAGTAATTGTTAAATTTTTAGATAATGGTTACATATTATTTTTCTTTGGTTATTATACAAATTTCTGGTAAAAATAACTTTATCTGTTTACTATATAATCTAATATAGCCTGAATATGAAAAATTTCTAACATCTGCCTAAAGAAAACTTTTTTTTTGTACTAAATTAATTAACTTTGTCACTTAATTAAAAGATATAAAGCTTGTTTTTGCAGTTCTAATGGTAGTTAAATCATCCAAATTGGCCTAGTGGATGCCAAGATATCTTTAAAAAACCTTTTTTTTAACTATGTAAACTTCTTTAAAACAATTACAAAGTTTATATAGTTAAAGAAACATTTTTTAAAAATATCTTGGTATCTACAAAGCCGATTTGAATGATTTAACTACTATTAGAACTGCAAAAACAAGCTCTACAACTTTCAATTAAATAGCAAAATTAATTAATTAGTACAAAAAAAAGTTTTCTTTAGGCAGATGTTAGAAATTTTTTATATTCGGCCTATATTAGATTTATATAGTAAACTACATTATATTACACTATGATCATACTTCTGTTGAGTAGCAGATCATCAATTAAGGTTTTTTTTTTTTTGAAATAATGACGATTTAGATAAATAAAGATAGTTAACTAACAGAAAATGATAGAAAATTTTAATAGCAAGACACAGAATTTTTAAAGCAGGCACTATTAACCTGATAATATTCTTTTTTTTTATTATTTTATTATTTTATTTTACAATTTTTAATACAATTTTTTTTACTCATCTAATCTACTTTTATAATACTATATATTATCTTTGAATATTTTATTTAAAAAGAATTTGGCTATATCATTCTTATTTGTGAATTCAAAGCTAATTTAAAATTCTGATAATATTTTTAGATATAAACTCGTTCATATTCAGAAAACCACCTAATTTGGTTTTATTGCTTCTTAACTTATATTTTAATTCTTTTCTTTCAGTTAGCCTACCGAACCAGATTGGTGAATTGGCATAAACATCTCTTAAAAATAATAAATAAATATCAATTGTTGGCAATAACCTAATTTTTAATTAAAAAGGTGTATATATATAATGGCAAATACAGAAAATTTTTTAAATATAGTGATTAGTTTAAATTATGCAGTTAGATTATGCATTTATATATACAATATTTTTATTTATTATAGCGCTTACCATAGTTTTTAAATTTAAAAAAATTTTTCTATTTAAATATATTTTCAAATTCAGCAATTTGATTGGTAGATTAGTTACCTATCGGTCATGTGATTTTCCCAAATCTGATAATCACTCAAAACCGATATAGAACTTACCCACTATATATATTGGTTTGGAGAGGCTGACAGTAGATTAATTTGTAACCTTGGTCACATTATCTAATAATAGAAGCTTCGGCGCAATAAATCTAGGGAACTGGAATAACCAAAAACCTATTTGCCAAATCCCAAGTTTGGAAATAGTAGTAATCTATGACAATATCACAAAAGAGCTGAATTCGAACCAAAATCCAAAATCAGAGAACTAAACAACCAGATCCTAATGGCAAAGGATATACTAGCCAAACTGCTAAATTGTCACATCAAAGAAAAAGAATATATATTCTGAAAGTATAGACCAAGAGGAGGGCGTCCTTTAGGCATCTAAAGCCTTGACAAACCAACCTTTCTGGATTGTTGGCTAGAAGTAAATAAGAGACTAATAAAGAATCTGGATAAAAAAATAGTCTAAATACAGGTACTGGGGTTGCTGGAAACTAGAACAAGAGCAAGAAGTATGTAATAGGTGTCTAATTAGAAAGGTTGGTGCTTGAAAAATATCTGTAAAATAGTAGCACTATAAAAGGTAATATAAGATACAAATATGGAATAGCAGATTAATATATACTAATTAAGAAGAAGTTATAAAAACAAGTATATAAATACATGTGTGGGATATATACTGCTATATTAGGTTTACTTCAAAGATAAACTAGGTAGAGAAAGAGAGAAAAAGAAAAAGAGAGAAAGAAAGAGAAAAAAAGAAAGAGAAAGAGAAAGAAAAAAAAAAAGAGAAAGAGAGAAAAAAAGAGAAAGAAAGAAAAAGAGAGAAAGAGATTTGCCTTATAAACTTTTCTTTTTTCTTAAACAAAACATATTCAGTATTGGTTATTGAACGGGAAATTACTCCTCACTAGTTTATGGAGAAAATATTCAGGTGGCAAGAATAACAAATAATCCAACTTTTTATTTTCTTGGCCGGAGAAAAAATGTATTACTTTTTAATTGCCAATTTTTTATATAGGTTAGTAAGTTCTAAAGCAGAATACAAAATCTAGTTTGGGTGATACCAATATTTACTTAGTTTAATAAGAAAACTTATCGAGTTAAAGGGCAGATGGAGGTAGTTAGAACCAGAGGGTTTAAATAAGTACCCCTCTAGTTGAGATGCAAATATAGCAAATAGTGTAGAACCTTTGAACAGACTACTTAAATTAGACACCAAAAGTGTACATATGGCTTGATATACCATTGTTGTAATTACATTATAAAACTCCATCTATACTTTAATAAAAAGTTATCCAGGCTAATGAAGGTTATCTTAATACCAAAAAAAAAAAAAATTAAATATATATAATAATATAAATAATGAAATATAATCTATACTACACTATATTAATATTATATTGTATTACTTTTTTTTTTTTTTTTAAACAGTCATGCTTTTATTCTGTGAACCTCGTGCAACTATCATAAATGAATACAACAATTTTTTACGAATATGGTTCTATCTAATAAAAACTACCCAAGTATAAGCCCAAGTCGATCTGTTATAACAACTGTTTGCTTCTCTTAGGATCCAAAACTTTCAATGGATTTGGTACTGTAAAGATACTTCCTTGATACTTCGCTGGCTGTTGTATGGCCAATTCATGATTGCTAAACTTTCCCTTCTAATTTTTCCTTCTTCTTAAGAGGTATGAGACAAAAGGAGAAAATTTTTAAAACAGGTTGTATGAAAACAAAAAAAAAAGAAAAAACAGAAAAGAAAGAAAAAACAGACACAAATTGCAAAAAAGAAAAAACAGAAAAAAATATAACAATCTATGAAGCACTATTATAACCTGTGCCAGGCAAGTATAAAAATTATATAACAAATGCAATATTTGTATATCTCTACTGTAAGGTTTCACCTTAACGTTAAATTTACTTTTCAACCTTTCCACCGACTCCAGATAGCTTCGTTACCTGTATTAATTCGTATCTCGAGCCAGGTGCTGCTGTCATCTGAGGACCCGTGTCTCAAGCCACCTGCTGCCATAATTAGAGTTTCCAGGCCAAGTCCCTTGAAGTAGCACTGTATTCATCTGTAAACAAACACGTGGTTGCATTCTGCTAATCTGTCCGGATTTGAGAAGTAAACAATGCCGATCTTTTGGAGGGGTAAGCCAAATCTCCACTTTTTGTAGAAATTTTTTGAAAGACCAATGGGAGGGTGAGTAGAAGTAGAAAAGGAACCACTTGACCAAGTAAAAGAGTGCGGCTTGAAGAAAAGCAGAGCCTTGTTGTTTCTCCTGTATTCTTTCTCTGGAAGTAACAGCCTAAGTAACTTCATCGACAGGCCAACCATTTGTCTTTCCACCAAAATTTTGTATCCAAGGGCACATATCTTCAGCCAGTTATCTTGTATACTAACGCTTTTGGCTTGCATGTCAAACGCACAACTTATAGAGGAGTCCTGGAAGAGTAAAACCATTGACCTCTAGGCAAACCGCTACATTAGGCCACGACTCTCCAACAAAAATTCTGTTTTTCTTTGGTAGGAATTTTGGTCTAAAATGTGTTATGTTGTATTACAATCTGCTTTGTAACATTATATATATTATATTTATATAATAAATTTGACCAATTTGATCAGTTTGACTATTTGACCAATTTGATCAGACCAATTTGACTAATAAAATTTTGTCTGACTACTAATTTGCTCAACACTAATTATATTATACAGTTAGTATTGTCTAAAAGCATACTATCTATAGAAAGCCTTTTAATACATTTAAATAGTATATGTATTTATGCAAAATCTTGTAATCAATATTATTTATATAATATAAATAACAACTACAGTAATAGAAATCTTAGAAATTGCTATAAACAATACTGTAAAAATAAAATTTTATCTTATAAATTTCAAACTTTTGCTTTTAAATATTGGAGATTTTGAAATTTTCCAATTTTGAAAACAAGTAGATTTAAAAACTATTTATAAGCTAAAATTTAGAATTATAAAATTAAATAGACTTAACCAATAATAAAATTAGCTTCTTTTAATAAATATTGGTAATCCACTAGTCAACCAGAGAGTAATTATAGTAAAATGTGACTCAAATTACTTATAAAAATTAGAGGTCCCCAAAAATAGTGTGTGTGTGTATCCAAAACTTTTTTTTATACTAAGTTAATTACTTTTACTAAGTTCACTCTCTGGTTAACTGGTGAATCACCAATTTTTTTTTTTAACAAATTCGGCAGTCTTGCCTTCACTTTATTAGGCTTTGTAATAATTATCTAAACTATTAAAATTTTCTACAGAGTTATACTCTATAGTACCTAAATTACAAGTAGAGATTCACCTGGTTGCTCACTGAGTATCTATGTGCGACCTGCTATAGTAAGATTCACCACTGTATTATCTTATCCTGCAATTGGCTTTGATAATACATTAATAGCTAAATCTTATCGCTCATCAAGACTACATATTACTTTTCTACCAATCTGCCTATTGCTCTTCTTCAATTCACCTTAAAACCTCCTTTTTAGTTATTTCTAAAATTGAATCTCATTTTTTATTCTCGTCTACATCTTTATTTTTTTCCTTTTCTTTGATACGTTTATCAGATGGTTTCTTCTTCTTTTTTTTCCTTCTTGTCTTTTTATATGATCTTCTTTTATCTTTTGGCATGATTTCATTTTCCTTCTTCCATTCCTGTACTAGTTTATATCTTGCAACCCAGATTCTCTTGTGAACCTCTTTTATTCAGTTCTTCCAAAGTCTATCTAGAAAGTTCTTTACTTGGCTGTTTGAGTTGAAAAGAGGTCTCAACTCATTGAAGTCTTCTTTTGTAATTAGGCCTCTGATCTATCTTTCTCTTCTATATGATTCTTCAGCTTGGGATCCTTTTCTTTGGTTGTCTTCATGCTTTCTACCTTTTTAATTCAAGTAAGATTGCTTCTACTACTTGCTTCTCTAGATTATAGAGTAGGTTCAAGGAAGTTTCACAGCTTATCAAGTGTTCTACATTCTCCTTCTTTTTTTTACATATAATACATTTATTTGTCTTGTATATTTTTGGCCTTCTTCAATTAAGTTTTTCAAATACCGGAAGCATGTTGTTTGTATACTTTGTTTCGAAAAGCTGTAATGCATTTAATTTGAAAGTATGGTTTCATTGTTTGGTTCTGCCTCTCATTATGTTACGCAGCATGGATCAGGATTGAGTACTCTTTCTTTCTTGATGGGTTTCATAATGCATATTGTGTAAGAAAGCCCACTCTGCTTTTAATAGCACTCTCCCTATCATTTTAATGAAAGAGTGAATAGACTTTTCAACTAATTTACCTTCCTACGTGTATCTTATTTTATAGCCTTTCATATGTAATGCTTCTGGGTTTAGATACTTTGTTGACTTGGACCCTTCCTTTGCTTTCAAATCTGCAAGATCGTTAAAAATATCACCTGAGTGACTCTTGAACTTTATAAAGTGTGTATTTAGCTTCTTTGTCTTAATCATCTCTACAATTGTTGTTACTAAACCACAATTCTTAGTTTTCAGCCAAGGTCTTATTTTGTCTGTCTCTAAGCCTCTTTTGATTGCTAATATTGATGCTTTACTATCCATTCGTATCTCTATCCTTTTTCTCCAGGGTGTTGTTAGTAACGCGAGTAATATTGCTACCATTTTTACTCTTGTAGATGAGAATCATCTCTTTGTTGTACAAGATATTTGACACAAAAGCTGACCTGATTCTGTGATTTGGATTACTCCATATCTCATTACTAACTTATCTCCAAACTCAGCAGTACCAAGTGAGCCATCTGTATAAAAAAATAAACTATCTAAATCTCTATTATGTTTTAAACTTTCTGCTATTCTATGTCTAATTATATCATTATAAACTATTCTATTAACTAAAATCATTTCTCAACATTCGCACTCTATAACTATTTCACTCTTCTCCTTTATTCTTTTCAACTCTTTTGCTTTGATTAGCACTTTCTCTTCCTTTTTACCAACTACCTCTTCAATGTGCCTTTTTTTGAAGATCAACTTTATCCTATTTTCTGTTTTCTAAACTATGTTTGAAATGTCTCTCAGTTTTCTATGCTTAACCATGTAAGTTTCGCTTCTTTTATTAATTTCTAAAAACTGCTGCATTTCATTCTCATAACAAAAGATTGTTTTTTTGTATTTTTTAACTTCTATATAGGCATTTTTTTTTTCTTTAACTTTTCTTAAATTGAGTGTTGTATTTGCTTTATCTTTTCAGCAAACTCATTCTTTTAATCTTTTGTTAGTACTTAATTCTTTTGTCTCTAGTCTAAGTGCATTAACATTATTTACTTCGCAGTTATACCGTATTTTTTGGCAAATAGTACCCCAGGTCTCTTACATTCCTAGAAGCAAAATCTTGATTAGTACCTGGTGGGTACTTTGTCAGGTGGTGGGTATTTTATATGGGAAGTTTATGTAAGGTGAATATTTTAATTGACCAATTATTTAATTGATGACCCGCCACTCAACAGGTGTATGATCTTAGTAAAATGTGACTCAGATTACTATATAAATTTACTATAGTGCGAATACTGCGATCACACAAAGTAAACTTTTTTTCATACTAAGGTAATTGATCTTCTGACTTAAGAGACTTTTGTAAAGCTTGTCAAGACATATCTAATGGTAGTTAAAGCATTAAAATTGGGTTGGTAGATACTGAGATATCTTTAAAAAACTTTTCTTTTACTATATAAACTTTTTTGCAAACAATACTATTATTTGCAAAGAAGTTTATATAGTAAAAGAACTGTTTTTTAAAGATATCTCAGCACCCACTAGGCCGATTTTGACGCTTTAACTACTATTAGATGCGTCTTGACAAGCTTTACAAAAGTCTCTTAAGTCAGAAGATCAATTACCTTAGTATAAAAAAAAGTTTACCTTGTGCGATCACAGCATTCACACTATAGTAAATTTATATAGTAATCTGAGTCATATTTTACTAAGATCATGCACCTGTTGAGTGGCGGATCATCAATTAATAGAATTATAACAAAATTGAAAAAAAAAGATATAAAAGAAGTCATGCACTATATAAATTACATCCTAAATATACCCGAGTCTTTTACAATAATGTTTGTGATAAATACTTGATTAATTCCAGGTACAAATCGTGTGGGATACATTAAAAAGGAGATACTATTTGCTAAAAAATACGGTATCTATTTTTGACTACTTGTGTGAGAGGATTTTCTAGTATTTCATCTTCTAATTTAGCGAACTAGCCTGCTTTTTTTTCTTTTAAAACCATGCTACCTGCCAATTTGACTTGATTCCATATGTGCATTATTTTGCCATCTTTTGCAATAAGTTGTGATACTAAAATTAGACCTAGGCTGCTCACTTTCGTTTCCTTATAAGCCATGTTCAAACGTTTAAAGACACATGTGATTTTTTTATCATTTGACGTTTGTGTAGTATCTAAATCCCAACTCTTTGTAATTTCATTTTTTTCTATTACAAAGCCCAGAGTGCGTGCCTGTTGCAAAATGTTTATACCTAAATTGCGACCTTTTGTCACTTCTTTTGCTAACAGATTCTGATTTGTTAGAA
>CAJVPY010001943.1:0-17679 GCA_910591965.1 Dentiscutata erythropus | reverse complement strand
TACATTATAATAGTAATTATTCTAGTCAATAGAATGTATTGTTTTTTATTAGATGTATTGTTCTTTTTTATTAGTATTTATTTCGTTAATGCTTGACTTCAAATACATTTACTATTACTCTTATTGTTTCCATTAATAATTATTATAATCGTACTTCATAGTCTTGCTACCGATAAATTACCAAAACAATGCCTAAAATTCTTACCATTATTTTTATTATCTTTCATTTTAATGCAATCAAACTTTCCACGGACCCATTCTAATACACTCAACTCTTTTCAAAGATCTGCTTTAATAAATCAAATCTCTCCACAGATAGTTTTAATGTAATCAAATCTTTTCACAGACCCGTATCAATGCAATCAAATCTTCATACACGCCTATTTTAAGGCATTTAAATATATCTAGATGATAGATTCATGTTATATTAGTTCTAGTGATATCAATGATTTAATTAATATAATAATAAAATGATCAAAGAAATAAATAATATTTTTTTTAACATATCTTCATTGTTCGAAGGACGTGTAATAACACATTTGGAATCCTATATCTCTCTTTGTATGTAGCGACACATTCATAATTTGTATTTCTTATCCTACAAATATACAATTATTATTATTAACATTACAATAATAAAATATGCTTGGTTGTTCGTATAAATATTGGATGTTATCTTATTATAAGCGATATTTCAAAAAGCCCAAAGAACAAAATTATATACACCAAAGCTCACATTATATAGATATTTGACTTCAACATATACAATTTCCAGTTTATACTAAAATGAAAGAATGCAGTGGGTGTAAAGTTAAGCGTCTTGATGACAAATTTGTTTGGGATAGTACTCGCCACAAAACTTGTATTGTATATAAAAAGAATCGTGATTGAAGGAAAAAGAATAATCTTAAAATTACTAGTCAGGAAACTAAGCAAGTTAAAATCGATTACCTTGAGGTTGGTGACTTTATCTCAAATGAAATCCAAGAGTTAACAGAAAGTGAAAATGTCAACAGCATAGTTGATAAAGAATACCAGGCACATTTATTAGTAAAAATGAACTCAGATATACAAAACATGACAGCAAAAAAAATTGCTGCCCTTGTCATCACTGAGATTGAAGGTGGTGATGATTTTTTATGGACGTAAGTCTTTTTTTTTTAATTTTTTCCGTCCCGTTCTTTTTAATATTTTCTTTACATATTACCAATATTTGTATGTTAGCTATCACGAAATAGGCCAATCAAGAAAGTATGGCGATACAGTCTGTAAATTCAAATATATATGTAGCCAGTCAAATGAAGCTATAAGTAAACAATATATAGATTCAAATCGGAAGAGATGCAAACGTTACAATTGTAAAGAAAAGATTACAATACGAGTTGATACCGTTCTTGGCATTGCAAAAGTGAAAATCTATCATGGATCTCTTCATGAACGCCCAGATCCTTGTATTGAAATGTCAGAAGAATTACACGAAGAGATTAAAGTATACGCGCACCTCACTATAGTTCAATTAACCAATCATCTACGACATCATGGATTTGATATCTCAAAATACTCTCATAAACGCATATACTATTGGAAGGCCATGGCAAATTGAGCTATATATCAGCATCATAATAATCCAGTCGAATCTGCATGTAAACTTCTGAATGAACACAAAAATCAAGGTTTCCAACAATGTCTAAATATACAAGATTCAGAGTCCACCGCCATTGCCTTTATGATGCCATTATTGAAAAGCATTAATGATCTCAACATTAAAGCTAAAGATTAATTCTTTTGAACTTCTTAAAATAAATAAATAAATATAAAGATAAAAAATAAAAATAATAATAAATAATAAAAATAAATAAATAAGATTTTAAGAAATCGTCTTTATAATATAAACTAGAAAATTAAATAAGATTTACTTAGTAAGAATTTAAAATGCAATAATTTTTTTAATATTATTTACCTTTAAAGTTACTGAAATATATATAGATGCGACATATAAAACTACACGTGGGTGCTATAAACTTTATGGGGTTATCGCTAATGTAGACAGAGCTGGTTTTCCAATCGCTTATTTAATAATGGATACAACTAAAGCAAAAGATTTGAGTGCCACTACAGGAAAACATGGTACAATATTAGAAAGACTTATGAAGATTTTGAAATCTTATAATATTAATCCAAATTTTGTATTTACTGATAAAAACTTCGCAGAAATAAATGCTGCATCCAAAGTGTGGGGGTTTCTGTTGTCCAATTATGTGCGTAGCATTTAAAGCGAGCTGTGAAACATAAACTTGAAGAAAAAGCAAAACGATCAAGTAATGTTGGATTAATAGCTGTGAAATATGATGCCAATCAAGCTGCCAGAGAGTTTGATTTTATTGATTCCACATTTTACCCAAGTGAGGAAGACCGTAATCCACAGTTATATATTATTTGTCTATCTCTGTTTCAGGAAGAAATTTTAGAACTTATACAAAGGCACTTTGACTTGCATCCATTAATACCCATTAATGCACAAGGTGGTACGATATTACTACAGGCTATAAGAAGGACTGCAGTAGAGGAGATGTATCGATTTTGTATAGAACATGGTATAATAATTAATCCTTTTAGATTATATTATGTTAATTCTTGGATAATGCTAAAACTTAGAATCTCTATTTAAAAATATAAACCCTACTAAAACCCACCTATACACTTTAATTATAAACCCTAACCTTAAATCTTAATCCAACTATTAAAATAAATTCAAATTTTAGCATAATCTAGTTTTAGCATCTTTCTCAATATTAATCTTACTAATAAAATAAAATATATAAGGATTACGGTTGCTCTAGTCCTATCTCTGGACAAATTGGTACTCAACAAGGCAATGGCATCTTTGGGCACGGTCAGCCAAACCGACTGTATCTTATGGAAAAACCACAATGAAAATAGAGGCTTATTGGGGTGTCCTTAAACGACTTTACTTATAGCATTTTAACCAGCCTAGGCTAGACCTCTTGGTGTGGACACTTCTTGATGAAGTGATTCCATCACAGAAGGATTGGTTTTTGCAAATTCGAAGTGGAGTGATAGAACCATACTGGTGGGAGGACTTCAAGAAGGAGTGGACTTATAAGGGTGCAAGTGATGAAGAACGAGTAAAGCTACGTGCTAATAGGAGTAGTAAGAAAAGAAAAAGGAGTAATAATAAAGAAACAACTAATTTGAGTAGTTCTACTTTGTACTATACAGACATTTCTTGTTGGGTATGTAGTTGCCCTAGTTTCGTTGGAAATCATTTCTTATTATGTAAGCACTTGGTTTAAAAGTGCATAAATACACCTGATGGAAAAAGACGATGTTTGATTAGAAATGAGTTTGAGCATTGTACTACACCACCTTTCCTTATTATCAATAATCTTAATACCGATATCCCAGCACTTCAGGTTCAAGTTGCTGAAGCTCCTATTGATAACTTACCAGATAACTATGGCATTGATATAGATGAAGATCCGAACGAAGAGGCCCGTGTTTATATTGAATCAAACTGGGAGTTATTTGAGCAGGCATTCCAACGAATCTGTTTAGAAAAGTCTGCCAATAATTGGCAACAAGTTAGTACCATGATGAAATATAGTCGTCTAATACAAATGGAAAAAGATATTCAAACTGTTGAGAGGTGTAGAAAACGGCAGACAACTTGGAATTTAGAAAATAGTAAAAAGCCGTATCTTATGTATTTGTCTCTCCCAGAAGAGCAAGTAGAAAATGTTATTAGTTAATAATATTGTGTTGATTTCTAATGGAATTAGAAAAAAAAATAGAATAACTAAAATCGTTATATACCTTACATTGTAATTTGAAATTTATTATAATTATTTCTTTAAAATAAAATAATATTTAATATGAGCTTACTTATATAAAGTTAAAGGTGATGTGTAACTAGTTCGAAGTTTTTTTTGTTCTTTTTTTGTTAAGATCAGAAGTTTCTAAAAGCTTCAATAGAACGTCGAAGTTCTTGATTATCCAAAATACATTTTTGATTATCGGCGGCTACTGCGGTACCTTTGAATTATCACATATGCATGATCCATAGATCATCACCCAAACTTTTGGGGGGTGATCCTGGCTGATTCAACCGAAATCAAATAACAGCTTTATTTCAGGTCTTTCAAGTTTTTCGAGTCCAGATCCCTCCTGGAACCGGTACTGTTTGTTAAGTTCATAATCTTAAAAACCATATACAGTACAGTATATCTGTATATAGAAGGTGACTATAGAGAAGTTTTAGTTAGGAAAATTTGAAGTTTTTTATTAGTCATTAGAAACAGAATTATTCTTTTTCTTTCAATACTGCATTAACTTTCATTTTATGTTAATTTTTTTTTTATAAACTTTTAGGTCATGTTTATTTCCAATATGAATTTTGAAAGTGACCTGCTCGCCCGGCCTTTAATAAAATTTTGTTTTTTTTTGCTAGAAAATATAAAAATTTTTTTCAAACTCAGGAAAATTTATAGAAAATTATGTAAAGTATCAAAAATTTACAAAAACTGACTTGACCGGATTATGAGAAATAATATATAGTTATTGGATGCGAAGCAGCCAATAATAAAGCTTATAAGGTTAATTAGCTCTAGTTATATTAAAGCCAATATTGTATAACATCTATTGTGTTAATAATTAGGTTAAAATGTGATACCGTATTTGCCTGTAATAACGCACAGGGGCGTTATTTTGAGACACGGCCTGAGTTAAGCTTAATTTAGGCCGAAATTCAAAACTACACCCCTGTGCGTTATTACGGGCAAATACGGTACTAATCATCACATGGTTTGGGACGTCTCAAACAGTTGGATGGCAACTATAATCGTCTTATTTGTTTATTAAAAACGACATATTATGAAAAAATATGATTTTTCAAAAATAAAATTTGAACCTATTACATGTTAAATCCGCATTGGTCTAGTGGCTAGGATTTCGCGCTTTCACCGCGACGGCCGGGGTTCGATTCCCCGATGCGGAATATGATTTTTTTGATTTTTTTTTTTTTTAAAATTTAAATTTCATTATACAATACAGCAATATAGATAAAACCGACTTAGGCAAACTTTTTGCAGATTTTACCAAATTAGATCTAAAGAAATTATCTACTGCACACTGTTTAATTTGGACTAGCGTAAGCTTGTAAATTAGGTTGATTTTTTTTAAGGGATTGATAATAAAATGTATAAATTTCTGGTTCGCTTTTCGCAATTTATGTTTATCCCTTTTTGGTATAATTGTCATTTTAAATTTCTTTCTATTATTAGAAGTCTATTGCTTTAGTATTGTTTAAAAGTTATGTAATTTGATTGGTTAACATTTATCTGCAGGTCTACCAGCTACAAAATTTAAAAGTTTACCAATCAGGAACAAAATGTATACTTTTATCAAATATTTAATTTATAAATTAAAAACATTTGAATTAAACATTATTAATTATCCGATTCACTATAGAGATTAACATTATTATTTTGAGGTTCTTCGACTCCAAACCACTCGCATTTTACCCATTCTTTAACTTCTTCCACATCACCTAATGTTTTTGGAAAATTGTCTAATTCAAAGTTCTCTGACAGTAAAATTTCATAAAATGCTTGGTATGTATCTATTATACGATTCTATGGCGCAGTATAGATTCAGGAAAATAAATTGCAGTTAGTGCCAAAAAAATAATAAAATAAAACTGAATAATATTACTACCTGAATAGGCTTTAGCAATACATTTTCTGTATTACGATCTTCAATATATTCTGACATTTTGGTGATAATATAACGAAGCCGGGATTTAACAGCATCTTGAAACGTTTCATAAACCTCGATAATATTGGCTAAAAATGATGAAAAGATTTATTATAAAAGCTTTAAAGCAAATCTTCACGTGCATAAAATTCAATTTACCCGGTTGTGCGAAGCTTTGATCTTTTAACAAAGTTTGATGGTGTGGTGGCTTAAGGTCATTTCTTAATCGGAATGAGGACTCCTAAAAATCCAATTTGTTGTAAAAAATTGTTGCAATGATAAATATAATAAGCCATTTATTTAAATGATTTTTACCTTCATTAGAAATGCTGATAATGGTTCAATGGCTGCTTTGTAACTATCCGTAATGAACTCTTCACATATACGCTTCAACTCTTTATCGACTTCCTATATTAATTCCGATTTTGTCTGTAATAGTATTACAGATAATAATATTAATAATAATGAAGGATATAAACTAACCTGTTTTGAATCAATCCTGTTCTCGACAACTTTTGGTATTCCCTTCGACGCCAAACCAAATAAAGTGGTTGGGCTAAGGATTGAATATTTATTTTGCAATATCTCACCAAGTGCGCCTGGTAATATATGAATCAATCAATTTAAGGTCTAAAAAATAAGACCTAAAGCATCGCTTTAATTTATATCAAACAATAAAGTGATTACGTACTCGTTATTTGTGAAAAATCTAAATCTTTTTCTTCATGTATAAATTGTGTATCAAACGATGCTATTTGGTCCTTAAGTATCAAGAGATGCTTTATTAAGAAAAGTTGCCCATCAAGTCTGCTCTGCAGAATTTAATTGATTGATGTCAGTAATAATCATAAATACTATTTGAAAAATGTTCTTTATACAATCATTGTAATAATCACCTCCTTTGCTACTATTTCACTTGTAGTTAGCAGCGAGTGCAAACATAGATCAACAACATCTTGTGCAATATCATCAAATATTTTAGGCTATCAGAGTTCATAAATGATTACCGAAATGTGTTTGATATTATAAACAAGCGATTATAGATGAAAGTTGAAGACGCACATTAACACACCGATAAAGTTTTGAAAGTACCCATAATGTGCGTTGTAACGTGGGGAACCATCCACGATATAACTCTCCAGCATCGATAGCATTCATTGATGATGCTGATGATACTGTTATCATGGATTCGATATCACCGTTATCTTGTTGTACTGCTAGTATAGCTGGCGATGAAGATGGCTGTTGAATTTCAGTTGGCTCAGGGATGCCATTGGATGAAGGTGTCGCATTCAATTCTAAAACACTACGGCCATTACATGACTAGAAAGATTAAAGTATGAAAAGCTCAAAATATAATTTCAAACCTTTTAACTTAGTAGGATAGTCCACATCTGATGGTTTTGGAATAAAATTTTGTATTTCGCTTCGAATATATGTTTGGACACGAAAAACAAGTCGTTGTTGTGCATCTTGAAGCACGTTACGTATCAAGTAACTAAATTGTAATCCTTGTCCTTCCTTCTCTATTTGACCAATACCATGCTTAAGTTTATTAAGACTGTCAATTCTCAAAGATGTAATATCAACATAATTTTATACCTTCAATCTTTTCAGGATCTTGATTGATATGCACCTGAAGAATTGTACAAAGTTCTGATAAAACTTCAATATTCGTTTCATGAATAATACGGGGACGAAGATAGTCGTACATGTAACTGCATAGCAGATCCAAGTTTCCACTATCAAGCGCAAAATATGTCAATATGTATATCAAATTCTCGAGTTATGTAAAAAAAATACTAATATATCATACTATAAGTCGTCTTCGCCCGTTGAGAAAAAGTTATAAAATAATAAATATTCATCTGAACAAAGATTCAACATATACGCATATCCGTTCCGGGCCTAATATAGAATAGCTAGTTTGAATATAGGAAAGGAATTGAATGACAACTCACTATTATCAAAAAAACTTACAAATGTCAAAATATCTTGTCCGTCAGAACCTAGCTCCAAAATCTTTGCATATATCACAGGAATAAGTAACTGTTGTCGTACAGAAAAGTACGCATTATAACAGTCATTTAACAAAGAATTATATCTATAACAATGTTAATAATTAAAAAGACAACTATGCTTTTATATTAGGAGTAATATTTAATAAATAGGAATATGACATACTCTCGATGTGCAGGACACCGTTTTTCCACCTCATGTACTAATTCTTTCAGTTTTGGCGCTACTGCACGGAACTTCACATAAAACAAGGCAGTTTGCACAGTAGAATTTGTCGACTTGTCATCCGAAATGATTTGAAAATGATTTAAGTATTGAATATGCAAGATTCAAGATTATATATATAAATTATATGGTACATACCTGGTTTGTCTTTTTACTGATTTCGATACCGAGGCCTTTAATTGTGTTAATAAAGTACATTTTTATCAAAGTGATTCCACGAGTCATACATTGTCTGAACCGCATAAGGTAAAGCTCAGAATCTCTATATCTTAACTATTAAACAAACAATACTTGAGATAAGTGAAAGTATAAGGCATGCAAAACTCAGACTTACATTACTCTGCATGTAGTCTAAACATTCATCAAGTTTTGCCAAGACTGGAATGAATTCTGGCTGTTCACAAATATTTTCTCCAGGAGAATTAAATAGCTTAGTAATATCTTCCAGCTCATTGTAATAAGAAAGTTTCGAAGATATTGCATCTGCTAATGATGTAAGATTATTCTTACAACAATATAAGTAAATCGATGGATTATTAGACAAATGTAAGCATTTTAGCCATACTATAATGTAATGTAATATTACCTGTTCTTCTAATAATTTCTCACAAGCTGTTTGTAAAGCTTTTGTTCTTTCTTCTACAAATTTGAAATTACCATCCAAATCATTAAATAATTTGACAGTTGTATCTATTTGTTCTAAAAAATTATCACATGCTTGTCTATATAAAGTAACCATTTCAAGAAAATTTCTAAAATTAAGATTAAGGAAAATAACGCAAATGTTAATTGATTTAAAAGTTTAACTCAAGCAATTGAAGATTATAGATTTAGACATATTACATATCCATTATGCCAACCTATAGACATCCTCTTGATCCTTTTCCATATCATTTTCCATCCTCGCAAACCAATCAAAAAATTGCTGTGTAGTCTCAATTGGTCGTGGTATTCCAAGAACAGCATGAGGTGATGATGAGGTAGAGGAATTTTCTCCTGCTTGAGATTCTGCAGTCAAAAGATTAACTGTGGAACGTGACTTTGGAAGGGAAAATAGGGATGATATAGAACCAGGATATGGTGATGATCGATGGCTATCTTTAATAGACATTGGAGTTGGGGATGATGTAAGTTGAGGTGTCCCTGAACCAAGATCGCTTTGAAACTGAAATGTTCATATAACCATATTATTTGAATTAAAAATTCTACACAAATTGATTAAATTACGAAAAAAAAAATAATAATTTGCTTACACCGTCAGGTAATGGTAATTTTGCACAGGCCTCTTGAAGTTCCAGCACACTCTGTTTTTGTACTTCCGTAAGTTGGGTTTTTGATTCCCATTCCTCAAGTGTTATTCCTTTATTTCGTAATTGAGTTGTCATTGTTTTGCTATAAGTACAAATTATCGATATATAAAATAGTAAAAATGAAATTTACTTCGAACACGAAAAAATTTTGTGATAAAAATATTTAAGTTACATACGCATGTACATTTAATTCATATAAGCACGTGTCCGTAGATCGGTATTTAATAATGGTAAACGACTTAAATTCAGTATATCTCTAGCAATACTGTAATGGCTTCTCCACGTTCATCGGGCACAGCCGGCCGAGATTCACCAAATCCAAGCTTCAATGAACCCTTTCAATTTGATGAACAGAAGTTGTTATCTAATGTTGCTAACCCTGAGAAACAAGAATTATATGTTTTTAATTGGTTGGCAAATTTAGAAAAAGAGTTAAAGAAAACTGACAAGGTTTAACCATTTTCATATTTATTTGAGTTTCACTTTATTACTTTTAATTATTGATTCTCTTTTAGTGTTATAGAATTTTATCCATTATTTATTCATTTTCCTAAATAATTATACTTTAGGAAACAATGAAACCAATTCAAACCAACCTTGAAAAGCAGTTATTAAAGTTTATGTCATTCACTTCACCAAAACCAAGTAGACCAATTCGGCAGCTTATTGCAAGATGTTTTGTAATTATTTATATAAAGGGTGATTCAAGAACTTTGTTTGATACCATCACTACTTTACAAAGCTTTGTTAATGCTGGAAAAGGTGCTAGTGAAAAAGAAAAGAAATTGTAAGCATTTGCTTTATTTCGCGACAAAAGTCTTAATTTATCTTTTCTTTTACAATTTTTTAAAACGATATTCATATAATTTGTAGGGTAGCTTTACATTGTGTCGGCATTATTATGAAATCAATTGGAGATCGCGTTTTGTCATTGCTTCCCGAAACAATCAATATTTGTCTTAAGACTACTAAGAATACATCCAACGTTAGTGTGTGCTGAAATTATTTATCAAAAAAAAACAAGATTGCATAGGCTATACTAATTATGCTCAATAATATTTAGCCACTAATTATTCGTTTGGAAGCAATTAATACAATTACCAGAGCGCTTGAAGGAGCAGCTAAAGGAGCAACAGAGTTATTTGTAAAGGACATTATGAAACAATTAAGAGCCGGATTGAATGACAAGGCCTTGATAATCAGAGATGCAACTGTCAAGGTATTTGTGAGAATCAAGTTTAAATGCATATATTTTAATAATCATATTTCTGACATTTCCTTATTATAGTGCATGCATTCAGTAGCCAAGAATACACATCAACTCTATCCAATTACGGCTAATGAATTAGATCAATTGCTTTCTCAGATGGTCAAAGTACTTGATGGTTCTAATCAAACTATCCGTCGTTCTGTAGCTGCATATATATCGACTTTGCTTGCAGGGACACAAGGAGAAGTAGACTTCTTAGCATCTTCAACTGTAACCAAAAATAAAACTTCCACCACATCACATCCTAGCTCACATTCCTCACAAACACCAGGAAGTCCTACTCTCGGTTCTTCATCAGATCCTGTTAAAGTTGTGTTATCTGTTGAAGAGATGTTAACGCATTTATCCTCAATCTATAATAAACCATCTACTACGCGAGATGTGCGGTCTGCAATTATTGAAACTTATTCAGCTCTCTTTATTAAATTGGGAACTAAATATGTGGAACTAAATTATGCGGAAATTGCTCGACATTTGTTGAAAGAACTTGTGTCCCATCCTAAAAATGCAAATTCTCGATATGATACACTCAGTGTACGTGAACACTGTGGATTGCTATTACGCGATGTTATTGGTACAAGGCTACTAAGTGAACAAGGTCAAGTAACAGCTGTTCGAGAGCTAGTGCATAACTGGGTCAAACAATGGCCAGCATCGACGCACACTCAAGTCGAACCAACAAAATTATCTCTTGTATGTGCTGTCAATGAGATATCTGGATTATTGCTAGATCTAGGAGGAGCAGCTAGCACTGTTTCGGTATTGTATATAAGTTTCATCTTAATAAACAGAGTAAATTTACTTTCTTTATTAATAATAAATGCTTATAATTGTAACTACTTATATCTGTTAAAAGGATATACTTGTAGATCCATTGATTAATCTTTTAAGTCACCCAAGTTACTCTGTACAGATTGCAGCTGCTTGGTGTCTTCGATGCCTTTGTTATTCTCTGCCTATCAAATTATCAGAACTTATTAAAAAAATCCTTTCTCTTGTCAACAAAGATTTGAACAACTTAACAAATAATTCTGTTTCATCAGATTTACCGAAACGAACATTGGGTCATGCTTATGGACTAGCAGCACTTTTAAGTGTAGTGCCTGCTCGACCACTTTATGTTTCATTTGAATTAAGCGCACGTGTGTTCTCTATTTCAACGCAACTTATCAAATCGAGCGCTAACAAGGACCTTGCAATTGCTAGTATACATTTACAAGTTGCATGGATTCTTATAGGATCCTTAATGTGTTTAGGGCCCAACTTTGTTAAATTACATCTTCCACAATTACTTTTGTTGTGGAAAACAGCCTTACCTAAACCAGTTTCTAAAGATTTTGTATCTAATCGTACAGAATCTGAGTTGACATTCATGTTGCATGTACGAGAATGTGTTTTAGGAGCTATGCTTAGCTGTTTGTTACATAATTCCAAGCTGATAACTCCTGATGTAGCTAAGCGACTGGTAGCTTTACTGAACAATACTCTAATTTTTTCAACTTTAGTTGCTACTTCGTCTAATAACATAAATACACTAAGTAATTCTGCTACTTCGGTTGCGCAACAATTCCCTTCAACTTCACTAAAGTTCTCTGAACGTGAAAATATGTTAAAACGAAGAATACTTCAATGCTTCATTGCGATTAGGCCGATATCCTCCTATGATAATCTCAGTTCACAACTCCTGAAAATGTGTTTATCGCATTTTGCAGATCCAGAAAAAAATATTGGTTCTGCTATCACAGCTGCTATTGCTGCAGTGTCAGGATCTTTTACTAGTGTCTGGACTACTGGTGATGAATACGCTTATGGTGTTAGTAGTAGATTACAAGGAATGACTGTTGATATTGCAAATGTTATCGATAGTGATCAGGACGAAAATAGCCGCGGAGTTGCAGTAAGAGATTGGCTTAACCGAGATTTGATCGAAAGCCGTCTAGAAAATCAGGTAATATATTGAATATTCAAGAATTCCATGTTCGTATAACTGTGAATAACTCTCGTAAACAGAATTTATGGCATTTGTACATTGGGTTCTAAAAAAAATGCACCGAGATGACATGTAAGTGAATGAAATAACGCGTAAATGAATGAATAACGCGTAAGTAGATGAGATAACGCGTAAATGGATGAAATAACGCGTAAATGGATGAAATAGCGTATAAATTGGATAAAGCAACGCGTAAATAGATAAAATGGATAAAAATACGCTCGAACCTTATTTCGCGGTTATACGGCATATAATTTCATGTGCAATGTTCTTTTATTAATATTTGCATAATATTTTACAGCTTGAGCAGCCAATCATTGGGGCTCCAGAATATGATTCCATAATGATATATACCACATACTGGATATCACCTGCAAATTCAATTACATTTCAAATACCAAAACCTGTTCCGGCCGCATCAGCATTAGTAGATTATAGCATTGAGCTTTTTGCATTAATTTTTCCATTACAGAGCGCGCTTGTGCAAGAATCGCATTTGGAACAACTGATCAAAGCAGTGAGACATCCAAAACTAGAAAAAAGCCCAGGAAGAAAAATGGCCCTTCAAGTAAATATGGTTGTATGTTTATTAGCCATATTCAAAAATATCATGAATATTTCTGGAAAAAAAGGAGAAACTTCAGTGCCCGGTATTGCTGATAAAAAAGTTGGAGCTTTGGCCATGGAATTATTACAAGTTTGTTTCATATATCAAGTCATCCATTCAATTAAGTCCTATGAATGGTGCAACATCTACAATATTTATTTTCTTTTTAATAATAATATAGGAAGCGATAATTCATCCGGATGCATATTTGCGTCATGCTGCTAGCGATGCATTAGGACGTCTGTTGAGTGTGGTTGGAGGCAATATGGTCCCAACACAAATGCAACTTCTTGTCGATCAGGTCGTCAACAACCGTGACCCAGACACGCGTGCTGGAAGTGCGTTGGCCCTTGGCAGTATTTATAGTCATGTTGGTGGTATGGCTGCAGGAGGACATCTTAAAACTTTGATTGGAATCTTATTATCACTCAGCAGTGATCCACACCCCGTTGTACATTTTTGGGCGCTTTACGCTTTATCAAAGATTATCGACTCTGCTGGACCAATGTTTTCGCAATATGTGAGCAGTACTTTAGGTATCATTGCTAAACTTTATATGGCCGATACTCACGAACCATGCGGTAGCACAGTTGGTACTACAAATGTCAGGTTAGGCTTATCAGCATATCAACAATTTGGCAAAATTATATATGGATTGATTGGTACATTAGGTCCAGAATTACAGACAAATCCGAAAGTTAGGAATCTGTGTTTAAACTTGATGACTGAACTCCGAAATGATGATGATCAATCTGTTATTGTTGAATCAATACGTTGTCTTCAACATTTCATTATGCTTGCTCAGCAGTATGTGGATTTGCCGAGATTAGTTGCATTCCTGCAGTTCCAATTTTCAAGCATGCATTTCCCTTTGAAGGAGGTTGCTATTACATGTTTATACCAACTAGTTCAACGTAATGCTAAACATGTGTTTGAGATTGCTGCTCCTGGATTAGATAATCAATTGTTTTCGCTGTTAGACACAGATCCTAAAGTTGATGGTGTGAAAGATATTGTCAAAAGCTGGCTAAGTCAGACTGCTCTTGAAAATCCTTCATTATGGGTTGAATTATGTCGTAAGGTTATGTCAAGAACTGGGTCAGTAGCGAGTGCAGGTGCACCTGTTGAGCCACCGACGTTAGATATTACTGGTGATGGCGGTGACGAAGAAGGTGAAGGATTTGGTATCGAACAACCTTCTGGCATTAATGTCAGTGTACAGAGACGTCGAAGCCTTGAGAAAAAAGCTCATCTCTCATCTGACACCATGCAAATACCGCCCAGATGGCGAACGCAACTTTTTGCACTTAAATGCCTTCACCAAGTTGTTGAAATTGTTCATGCCAGTGGTGATAAAGATCAATTTAATTTAGCAGTTGCTAAAAAGGGTGAACAAGCTGGTAAAGATTATCTAGTTTTAAAGGTGGCTGAACTTATTAAAATGGCTTTTACAGCTTCAACGGCTGTAGTGGGTGAAATGAGATTAGAAGGTTTAACATTGTTAAGAGATGTGATTGAGGTTTGAATAATGTTCTAACTTTGTTTATTTATATTGCATATATTATATTCTTATTTAAAATGCTATTATTAGAAATTTTCTGCAACACCTGATCCAGATTTTGAGGAAGCGGCTCTTTTGGAACAATATCAGGTCTGTATTTTCTTGCATTTTAAAAACTCTATTCAACTCACTAAACGAGTGCAATAACATAGGCACAAATAGGTGCGGCTCTAACACCTGCCTTCACGGCCGATTCATCTCCAGAAATTCTTTCGGCAGCTGTCAAAGTATGTGCTGTATTTGTTGGAAGCGGTATTGTGAAAGAGTTACATCGAATGGGACGTATATTGAAACTATTAACCACTGCTCTGGAAAATTGTAAAGGTACTCAATTATTAAAACTTTACACCACAAACTTATATTTTCTTTGATTAAATTTTCTTGTCTGTATATAAAGATAATTCAAGTGTGACCAAAGTTGGCGATTTTAAAGATTTAAGTCCTCATGCCGCAATAATGGTTAAACTTTCAGTATTGAATGCCTGGGCCGAGCTTCAAGTCGCTAGCACTAAACAAGATTATCTGGTTCAAGTTGTTCAACCGTATCCTTAAATAAGTTTGATAAATTGGTCTCGAGAAATCGTATTCGATAAAATTCTTGCAGGATCATATTCACCCTTAACCTTAACTTAATACAGAAATTTGCTTTTGTTATGTCCTTTATGGGTCTTAACATTGAAAGAATATGCTAGAGTACAGATCGAGCCTGATATTACTGATGCTCAAGCTAATGTTATCGGTACTGGTTCAATGCAGAATACTGCACAAACTGATGTTTTTGATTCTATGTACAGTGGACTAACTAGAGAAGTTATTCTTCCGGTAATTTAAATCTTCTTAATTTCGTTTCTTAAATCGGCCCGTGTTGTTAATTATTTGGCCTATGCTTTTTGACAGTATTACAATATGTCATGGCTAACTATTTTGGGAGCAGTCGCAAGTTTGGCTCAAAAAGAACATCCATATATTATTCTTGCACTTAATGAAGAAGAAATTACTACAGATGACAATGACATAAGCAAACATGATGATGATTTTGATGATTTTGGCGATGACAATAACGAATTTTCTGATGATTTTACTTCCTTTTCTCTTGAAAAAGAGCCAGAACCAAAAAAAGTACCTGCAAAATTCTTCTTTATACTCTTCGGGCTTTGTGTTGAAGCGCTGTCAAATACATTTGGTGGAGGTAGCAGAAGCAGCAGTATTGGAAATAATATTGAAAATCAAAAGATTGTTCGTACTTGCATCGATGCTCTTAAAGCTTTTTTGCGACCGGTAGTTGCAGGAAGCGCATTTCTTGATGAATATGTTTTTATAGAGTTAATTAATTTATTTGATAGATTGGTACTTACTGAAGGGTTTAAAGTACAATACGATATTATACAAATTATTGGTAATATTATTAAAGATTTTGGAGCAGCATATATCTGTAAAGATATACCAAAAAAAAGGTTTACTACTTGTTTTCTCTTTTTTTTTTTAGAGACTTAACACTTTTGATAGCTTATTTATTTTCTGATTATAAACGTTAACAGTATGAAAATAAATGGACATAACGAAGATGAAGCGACTGTTGAATTCCCTGAAATAGAAACAATACTTTTTCACATATTACGATTATTAGTCAATATATTTTTCCAAAAAATTCCGTCGCTTTCAAACCGTCCAGAGGTTATGAGAATATTTAGGTTGCCACAAGGTTTATATTTATAAGCTTATTATGTTTTTACGTTTCAAAGGTTTTCTATATCTTGACTAAAAAAAAAAATTCAGGAAATGCGAGAGGTCAAACATCACACGAGACTACTATTCTCCTAAAATTTACCATAGATTCATTCACGTCGCTCATAACAATAGTCCCATCAAAACTCAGAGTTGATTTAGCTGCCATTGCATTTTATGTTTATATATGTAAGCTTTAGGCCTTATTTTGTTATATTTGAACGTTATATTTAAATCCAATCGACTTAAATTAAATAATCATGTAGCCATCATTCAAGACCCCAAATTTCAAAGCGAATTAGTGCCTCACGTGCTTGTCAACATTAAGCTTTTATGTGAAAATATTTCCACTCATCTTGAAGAAGAAGAATTTTATACACTTAGTCGTGTAGTTCATTCAACAATTTCTTCTACATTATTGCAGATTAACTCACTTGCTAAAAGGTTTGTTCATATTTGATTTCATAATAATCTTAATCTTTATATATATTATTATATGTTTGCATATTTGATTCTACTTCACTTTTTTAACAAAACAAGTCAAGACGTATTAAAAGGAGATGAAGTATCCGTAATTAAAAACAGTTTATTGACTGCAACAATACTTTTTACTTCTTGTCCAAAACAATGCACTGAAAATACTGCAATACAAACCGAATTTATGGAAATATTAAAAAATGGATTCTATTCTGAAAATGATACGGTAATAACGTTTTAATATTATAATTTATAATATTTATTCAATTTTATTTAAACATGTCTATTTTATACGGAAAATAGATTGCAATAACATCATTCCAATGTACACGTACTTTGATGCTGCTTTCCGCTAAAAAAGAAACTAATGTTGATACTACAGCGTCGCTTCAAATGAGCCATATTTTTATAAAAACTCTTATTCCAGAAATAGCGACTTTTTTACAAAAAAAGAAAGATACTTACGGGACTGAGTGTACATTTCAAGAAGATTCTTACAAATTAGATGTTATTGAAGAATCAATAAAAACTTTATTGACCACGAATACAATAGCACAAGATTCGCACAGTAAGAGAGAATTATTTTGATTTGAATTTCTGTACTTTTTATCAGTGATGGTAAATGACCTGGTCATTTGTAAAATTTTCAAATGACCTCGAAATGACCGGTCATTATCGGTCATCTCAATTTTGGGTCATTTGGAAATGACTCGTGACCAAATG
>CAJVPY010001942.1:0-17681 GCA_910591965.1 Dentiscutata erythropus | reverse complement strand
TTGAATAAAATTTAAATTTTACAATCTAGCTTTTATAACCCGGCCGGGTTATGAAAACCAATTTATAAATTTTATATAGCCTAATATATAAATACTAAGCTTTCTTTAAAGCAATAATATTGTAAGATTATTATAGTAAATTTGTCAATTTGTAATCAATATAAATATAAAATTTCTAAGCTTTTTTAAAGCAACAATATTATAATATTATTATGGTGAAAATTTTTTTATTCAAATTATATGGATTCATAGAATTAGAATAAAAAAATTTTGATTAAGTAGTTATCGATATATCTTTGCTTAAAGTGAGAGGAAAAATTGGCGCAGCTTCTATTGTGTGTTATACAAAAAATGCACGACAGATCCTTGATTTTGATTGGCTAAGAGAGACAATTAAAAAATTAGGCTAGAATTACTTGTAATTTTACTAATGTTCCTAGGTCAATTTTACTATAATGCGGGCTTATTTTTTTAGAAATTTCTATTTTTGTAATAAAAAAATCAAAAAGTTAATTTCGGCCAGAAATTAGTAAACAATTATGTAATACAGGCCAAAATTTTGAAAATACTTGGCCGTTAGCCAATCAAAATTGAGGATCTGCTGCGCATTTTCTGTGTGGCACCTAGGTGTAAAAAATGCGCAGCAAATCCATGATTTTGATTGGCTAAAAGCGATGATCAAAAAATTAAGCCAGAATTACTCATAATTTTACTAATAAAATCGCAGCTGCCTACTAAGTGAAAATTGTTCCTGAGCCAATTTTTCCATAATGGGCTTATTTTTTAAAAATTTCTATTTTTGTAATGAAAAAATTAAAAAGTTAATTCCGGCCAGAAATTAGTAAACAATTATGTAATGCGGGCCAAAATTTTGAAGATCCTCGGCTGTTAGCCAATCAAAATTGAGGATCTGCATCTAGGGTTAATTAATGAGTTAAACGCTTTAATTTTTCTCTAACTTTAAGCAAAGATATCTCAATTACACTTACCCAAATTCGATGAAAGCTTTTTTATTTAAATACTGTGAATCTATAGAATTCAAATAAAAATTTCATTGAATTTAATCAGATAGTTGTCAAGATATCTTTGTTCAGATTTTAAAAAGAATTGGCGTTTTGATTTTTCTCTAACTTTAAATAAAGATATCTTGATAACAACTTGAACAAATTTGATAAAAAAGTTTTTATTAAAATTTTATGGATCTATAGAATTCAAATAAAAAAGTTTCACCAAATTTGGTCAGATGGTTATTTAGATATCTTCGCTCAAAGTTTTAAAAATTTTATTTTTACTAATACTTTGCACGTAATAAAATTTTGAGATACAGTACATCAGTGCAGGAGTATCAAAACGTACGTACGTACGTAAGTTTTGCCTCAAAGTTTTATTTTTACTGATACTTTGCACGTGATATAAATGACGATCAGTATCAAATTTTGAGATACATCAAGGAGAATTAAAAAAGTAAGTGTAGCTTTCGTCATTGTTGGGAAAATAAACAACAGATGACAGAGTCATGCGGACCAATCAGATTTAAGATTTTGCAGAACAACATGCCATATAACCATACACCGTTTTTGGTATATCATTTCAACACTAGACCCCAAATAATTATGCGATCGATCTCCATTTTTGATAATATATCGACAATTCTATTTCAACTATGACACTATATAAATATAAAATTTTGTGCCAAACAACAAAAGGAAATTATCTTAATAAAAAAAAAACAATCTTTAAAAAAATTAAAAATTTTATATAAACCTTTTTTTTTATTAGAAATTTTTTTTTTTATAACAAAATGTACAAATTTTACAAACTTTTAAAATATTATTTTAGTAACTTTATTTTTAATCAATTTTAGATTGAAAAGATCTTGGCTTTAAAGTTTAGGCAATATAATTGGTTCTTATAACCCGACCGGGTCAACTTTTGTAAATTTTCAATACAAATTTTATGTTATTTGTCATAAATAACTTCTGGGTAGGTTTTTAATATTTTATAGACAAGGAAAAATTTATAAAATTTTTACAATTTAAAATTACAGCTGTTCTCATAAATTCTGGGACAATAATAAGCCCAATGATCATTCGGCCGAATTCGATAAGTTTGAATTCGGTGTTATCTCAATAACACCAAAATCAAAATTTTATCGAATTCGGTCGAAACTATTTTTATCAGTTGTCCCAAAATTTATGAAAACAGCTGTAAAAGCTGGGCGGACAGGTCACTTTTAGAATTCTGTGTTATGAGAAACAATTATTTAATTTTGTATGGCCTTATATATAATTCTATAATAATTTTATTTTATTAGTTCACCAAGGTCGTCACTAGTATTTGAGTATTTTCACTTTTTTCACTTTTTCCAGAATACCCAAAATTTATGTTCTCTAATTGGTCATTTTCCTCTTAGAGGTTTGTATTATCGTGGATGCATGGTGACACTATACATTCACACATATGCACCTTTACCATTAATAAATAAACAATTAAGCGAGTGTGTGATCATTTTCTGAGCTATTTCTGTACATATGTACATAATTGTACAGATTTTTGCAGTTGTTCCGGCCAGTACTACTAATATTATTTGATAACTTTATGCAGGAATTTTTAATTGGCTTAAGGCAGTCATCAAGTATTTTTCGAGCCAACAATAAGCTACTAAACATAAACTTAAATCTCTTAATGCACAGTAACTGCATGGTAACCATGTAGTAATTATTAAATATAATAGTAATTATGTAATTACTAAGTTGTTACTATGCAGTTACTGCATATACCAGGAACAGAGTGATATATACAGTCCACCCTCATTATAATAGACTCTATTATAACGGATACCTCGTTATAGCAAAGTAATTCTCTAAAACAATTTGAAATTTTTATTATTATACAATATAACACTATAGCAGATATTCATTATAACAGACAGAATTTTTCAGCTCGATCACTACGTTATAACATTGGTGAACTGTAATATCAACAAGTGTATACCAGTGACAAATGCAATGAGTACTGATTATACGGTGTTTTAAGCGATATTTGTCCGCAAAATCTTAAGTTTGATTGGTCAGCATGACTTATTCATCAAATTTTTATTATTTTTCACGCATGTGTTTGTTACACTATTATTTTTCACATGCGAATTTATCACGCCATATATAATTATCCTTATGGTATAGATTAGCAAAAGTACACATGAGTACAAATACATAATTACATGGTTTAAATATAACGATAAGAACTACAAACATAAGCAATATCATAGTTGCAATAACTAATGATATTAAAAGCAAGAAGTTTAGATGCAAAAATTGGTAAGCCGATACAAATTAATTCATCTATTTATTTGATATTTGGCATTTTTCAGTTTTTTTCATAGGATTTTTTATTGGGTTAATTAAATGATAATCACTAATCATCAAAGCAAAATAATTTTTGGATAACTGGATATATACCTAATAATTAATTATATGATACATCATAAACTTTGTTTGATTTGCTAATGCGAGTCAATAAAGTTTTGTACCTTGCTTAATAACAAAAAAGACAAAGTACTATTTTACTTAAGTTCCCAAATATCAATAGATTATCAAATTGTTATAGAGCGTGTTAGCAAAAAATCCCATGATTTTTTTGCAAATCTAAATAAATTATTTATAAGAAACACAGTATGAACTATTAAAATTTACCAAAAATAACAAGCTACTGTATCCAAAACTCATTAGCCTATAGATCGTTCATCAATTAGCAAATTTTAGCACTGCCACATTTTTTTTACACTTAACTAAGCATAATCTTCATTTTAAGCATTGATCATCTATCACTGTAATACGTACTGTATATAACTTACTAAAACTTTGCTCAAAATATTTACTGAGCCTTCGCTCAAATTACTAATTAAACCTTGCTCAAATTATTTTATTTATAACCTTTGCTAAAATTACTTACTTAACCTTTACTTAAGGTATTTTTTATGTAACTTATTATACTTTTGCTCAAAATATTTAAGCCTTTGCTCAAATTACTAATTAAACATTGCTCAAATTATTTTATTTATAACCTTCGCTCAAATTACTTACTGAACCTTCACTTAAAGTATTTTTTATATAACTTACTAAACTTTCACTCAAAATATTTACTAAGCCTTCGCTCAAATTACTAATTAAACATTGCTCAAATTATTTTTTATAACCTTCACTCAAATTACTTACTGAAGCTTCACTTAAGGTATTTTTTATATAACTTGCTAAACTTTCGCTTAAAATATTTACTGAGCCTTTGCTCAAATTACTAATTAAACCTTGCTCAAATTATTTTATTTATAACCTTTGCTAAAATTACTTACTTAACCTTCACTTAAGGTATTTTTTATATAAATTATTATACTTTTGCTCAAAATATTTAAGCCTTCGCTCAAATTACTAATTAAACCTTGCTCAAATTATTTTTTTATAACCTTCACTCAAATTATTTACTGAACCTTCACTTAAAGTATTTTTTATATAATTTACTAGATTTTCGCTCAAAATATTTACTAAGCCTTTATTCAAATTACTAATTAAACCTTGCTCAAATTATTTTTTTATAACCTTTGCTCAAATTACTTACTGAAATCAAGATATTTTTTATATAACTTACTAAATCTTCGCTCAAAATATTTACTAAGCCTTGACTCAAATTACTAATTAAACCTTGCTTAAATTATTTTTTTATAACCTTTGCTCAAATTACTTACTGAACCTTCACTTAAGGTATTTTTTATATAACTTGCTAAACTTTTGCTTAAAATATTTATTGAGCCTTCATTCAAATTACTAATTAAACCTTGCTCAAATTATTTTATTTATAATCTTCGCTCAAATTACTTACTGAACCTTCACTTAAGGTATTTTTTATATAACTTATTATACTTTTGCTCAAAATATTTAAGCCTTCGCTCAAATTACTAATTAAACCTTGCTCAAATTATTTTTTTATAACCTTCACTCAAATTACTTACTGAACCTTCACTTAAGATATAATTTCCTATTTACATTTACTTGGACTATTTGTTAACTATGTGTCTTCACTTCTAGTTACTACCTTATGATATTTTATTTCCTATTTATGTTTACTTGTGGCATCTGTTAATTAACTATATGTGTCTTCGTCACTGGTTTCTAGCACGACTGCGTCACGCAGCTACCTTATGGTTTATAGGCATTTTTAGTAATGTACGTCTGCAAAATCTTGTAACTAATTGGACAATGCATTAAATTCAATGAAACATGAAATTCTGCACTTAAACTTCACAATATTGCATCACATAGCACTATATTTATATATATAGTAGGAGATTTGTTTAACCATAATGAATGTTCAACCTGTATTTTTTATTGCTTTAACAGGTTTTTGTCTCAATTAAAGTGAATGACAATCAATGCTTTTTTTTATTATTGTCCTTCGGAATTGAACTAACCAAGTATGGATTTACTGTTAAAGCCATTAACGGCTTATTCCAAAGCCGGTTTAGCTACAACAGAATAGGCTTTTTAAAGTCATAGCGATATGTAGCACTATTCACCATTTTTTACAAGGTATCCCCAAATCTCTGGGTCATAATGGCCGTAATGCGTCATGGTTAGGGTCGGGGTTAGGACTGGGTTAGAGTTAGCGGGAGCTATAGGCTGTAGTAAAATTATCAGCTGGGCACTTTTAATTTAATGAATGACTATTGTTTCATTAGTAAAATTTTTAGTATTCTTGGGGCAAAATTGATCAACTCGGCCCTTCCAACCAGAGTTCCGAAGCTTCTGACCTGGAATTTTTGGGATCTCCTGTAGGAGTCATAGAACCAGATTAGGTCATAGTTATTGAAGTCACGACTTGTGTTATAGCTAGAATATGACTTGAGCCATGACCCAAACTGTGATAGATTACTATACCAATACAGTACTGCAGTATTATTACATAGCTACAATAATACTGATTTTAAGGCAATATAGTTTTTTAACATCACTAAAAATCTTTAATAGAATGAAATTGTCTACAAAACTTTTCATCATATAATATCAGATTTTCATATGATATTTTTTTATTTAAACAATTTAACATATGGGATCTTTGCTAGAAAAATCACTCTTTGGGATTTTTTGATTGGACTAATTGGGAAAAGTTCAGACCAGAATGTCAATTCTTATTCATATGTAACCCAATCTTTTTACTTTACTGGTTTGACAGTTTATTTAATAAACTATCGAATAAATAAAGCAAAGGGTGATTTACACATGAATAAGAATTGGCATTATGGTCTAAACATTTCCAAATTAGCACAATCAGAAAATCCCTAAGGGTGATTTTCCTAGCAAAGATCCCATATATATTAATTAATTTCTTGTTTAAATTTTATTCGTATTGATTTAAAATTCTCTCAAGCACATAATTAATATATCAAAGCTCAATTTCTAATTTGTAGAAAGTAGTTTAACCAGTAAGTAGGTTTATTATCTCGATGAAAAAAAAAAGTTCGAACTCACCTTTTTTTTGTTCTGGTTGGCTATCCACATTTTGCGATATGAATCTTTAGCAAAATTACTGTAAGTAATACTTTAATTAATCATAATATATATATACGATCTCAGTAGCTAGCTAACCACATTGAGAGCACCATTAGTCTCAAGTTTAGAGATTATTTATTTTTTTAATTGATCTAAGTATTTAATATGGGCTGCTTAACATTAGTCTGTATAATTATCATCTGCCAAGAACATTTCTAATTATGCAGATTAGTATGACCAGATCAGTACGATATTGGGTGTGAAATACCCTATATTTAATATCTATTCCAGCGTTATGTATTATTAGGGTTAGCATTAGAAAATTATAGTAGATTGGTATGTTACGTTTTTTAAAGAGGTATTTTACTATATACATCTAAAATATTGTAAATTTCTTGTTCGCTTAAATTATAGTGTCTCATATCAATATAGTTATACTGTATACATTATATGAATTAAAATCAATATATAACTACTCTATATTGGAGTTGTCCAACATTTTCTAAATTAAAGGTGTTCTCAAGCATATAAATCAATTGATCAGGAATAGAATTTTAAATAGTCGGGGGCTGAAAAAATTGATCAAGTGAATTGCTGCTTCACAGAAAAAAGTCTGGAGGCACAGGCCATTTTTTTTTTATAGAGTTAATGCTGATTGGCCAACACTGCTTATTAGTAGAGTAAAAAAGAGGTTGTTCAAGCACTTTACTTTACATTATTGATCTTTAGCGAAATTATAATCGTTAAAAAAATTATTGTTATGTTCAAAACACTTGAAAATAACAAAAATTCCAGAAAATCAAAGAGCAAAAAAACTTGCTACCAATTGTTATTTCTTAACTTTTAATTATATTTATACTGTATTTATATTATTTTTTATTAAAAATTTTTAATATTCAAACACTTCATTATTTTTGGTGTTGGTTTTGTTCGCTTTGAATATTGTTGCTAAAACAACATACGAATATTCGTAAAGTCTGTAAAAGGCACTTGGAGTTACCGAAGTTGCATTTGTTTGTTGGATAGTTGCCTTTTTTTTTTGTTATGTTTTTGCTGAAGACATAGCGATAATAGAGTAAAGCAGGATGGTTTGTTCAAACAATGATTGCAATCATTATAACGACCAATTGTAATAATTGAGCATCATCTCAATAACTATTAGATCACATTGAGGGAGTTACTTGAGAACACCCTAACCCGTTCCTGGTTTAGCGCGACAATGTCGCGCAGCTACTTATTTTCTAACTCAGCAGATTTTTGGTAGTAAATGAATGCCATGTGTTCATCCTTTTCAACCCCACTTCCACTCTGATAGCAATAGCCAACTTGAGACATTCCGTCGGAATCACTTTTAGCGGATTTTTGGAAATAAATGAATGCCATACGTTCATCCCTTTCAACTCCAATTCCGTTTAGATAACAGATGCCAAGTGTAAATATTCCATTAATATTTCCCATCTCTGCAGATCTTTTAAAATAATTAAATGCCATATACTTATCCTTTTCAACCCCAATTCCATTTTCATAAAAATAACCAGTTGCAAACATTCCATCAGAACAACCCATGTCAGCAGATTTTTGGTAATGAATAAAGGCTTTGTGTTCATCCTTTTCAACTATAATTCCATTTTGATAAAAAAAACCGAGATTAAATGTTCCATTAGCATGTCCCATATCAGCTGATTTTCGATAATAGATCAATGCATTATGTTCATCTTTTTCAATTCCAATTCCTTCATGATAACATTTACCAACCATAAATGTTCCATTGGTATCGTCCATATTTGCAGCTTTTTGATAATAAATAAATGCTTTATGTTCATCCTTTTCAATTCCAATCCCATTTTGATAGAAGTTACCAAGTGCTAATATTCCATTAGCATTACCCATCTCTGCAGATTTTTGATAATAATAGAATGCTTTACGTTTATCCACTTTAACTCCATGTCCATTCACCAAGTTTGAATATTTCAACAGCATTATTTATCCAGTTAGATTCTCGATAATGTATGAAATTTATACACTTATGGTTTGTGACTTCGGATTTACGATAATGACTGAGATTGCATTTATATTTATCAGTTTCAATCACATCAACATTCGGAATTAGTAAGTTTTCACTGTTCTCTTGTTTATATTCATTACCTTTAATTATAATATCATAGATGTTAAAATATTGATTAGAAATAATGAAAAAAATATATTAAGGGGTACATTGCAGCTGAATAGCATGAAATTCATAGTAAAATTTATGTAGTATTATTATGTGAAAAATACTAATAGATCGGAATCCATTGCTGATTTTAATGATTTTACTACATTAGAACTGGATTAATTTGGTCCAAAATTCTTATTAACTCAAAAAGAAAGTTTATTTAGTAAAAGATACTTTTCATTGTGAGAGAAAGCCTACAATTCCTATTTTACTATGAACTTTATAATTTTTATGCCTTCCAATTGTAATTTCCTCTTGAATATTGAGAGTAATAAAAGTCTAGGTTGTAAACCAACCATTAGAATCTGTAACATTTCTAGGCGGTAAAAAATCAAGTTGTCTGCTGGCATATATTGCTTTAAGATCCATCTTGAAATTTGATGATTCCAATATATTAGGTATCGAAAACTTTACAAGTGATTCATTAGCTTCTTCTATTTGTGCAAAAAACTCAGTTGATTTATCATTTGAAAAATCAATCCACGAGCAAATGGTATCATATATTTCTTCAGATGTTGGCCTTTTGTCTGGCTGAGCATCCCAGCTTCTGCTAATAAATTCAATAACTAGCTTTGGCACATTTTCTGGAATATTTGGATGTAATCCATTAAGTATTTCACGTGCCAAATGGATGTCATGTGGAATATTATGATATGCAATGCGGCCTGATACTATTTCATACATCACGATCCCAAAAGAATATACATCAGATGCCATACTATATTTATTATTACGTAATACTTCAGGGGCTATATATGGCAAGATACCGTACACTGTATTATTATTTGATCCTGTATTAACTAATGTTGAAAGTCCTAAGTCAGCAATATATGCACTATGTAAACTATTTAATAGTATGTTTCCGCTATGTAAATCTCGGTGAATAAAACCTAGAGAATGAATTATCTTAAGATCTGAAGCAATGCAATGCAACAGTGTTAATTTCTTTTCCCATTCCATTTGTGATACCGAATAAAGGTTTTTACGTAAAGAATCCATCAATGCATATTCCATAACAAGAACATAATCTTCAGAGACATAATCTCTTGATATACCCAAGCATTTTAAAAAAGTCGGATGCTTAAGACCAATGTCGCAATATACCTTCAACTGATTTTATTTAAAAAAATTAATAGAAGTCATTGATTATTTGGCAGAAACTGTAAATAAAATTACCTCTCTTATAACAACGCCTTGATCCGTGAATTAATTTAAGTGCAACCTTTTGAATAACCATCTGACTTTTGTTTTCTCGATTAGCGACATATACTGTTGCAAATCCACCTTTCCTATTTCTTTAATATTTTCGAATTCTTTATAATCAATCCATGACAATTGATATTTATTTTCAATTAGCATTCTTTTCAAATCATCATCAATATTAGAGTTTTCATGTGCCCATTCATTTGTGGCTGAATAATATAATATTAAAATTTGAACCATATTCATTGTATAATAATTAGGAATAAAATTAGGAATTATAATGTCTAAGGATTGGAACCTTTTAACTGCCTAAATTTCCCATGATTCTAGTCTGAATTATTATATACTGTCAGACTCATTCAAGCGATTAAAGTTTAAAAAACAGTTTTTAAGCGGTTCCAATCCCTAATTATAGTTACAATAGAATTACCTGTTGTTAGTTTATTTGCCCTAAACAAAAGAATTTATTAAATAAGTATATGTATAGTAAAATAAATAAATAAATAAAATTTCAGCTTAGTTACTTTCGATACCAATTCTCGGCTTTTTGCAAATCTCTTGCCACCTCTATCCCATTTCTATACCAATCGCCGACTTGGCGCATTCCAGCAATAAACCCCATCTCAGCGGACTTATGATAATACATAAATGCCTTCAGTCCATCTTTTTCAACCCCAATTCCATTTAAGTAACAATAACCAACTTGATAAGTTCCGATAGAAATTCCCATTTCAGCCAACTTTTGAAAATGAACAAACGCCTTATGTTCATCCTTTTCGATACCAATTTCATTTAGATAACAATAGCCAACTTGGAATATTGCATGATAATTCCCATATCAGCGGCTTTTTTATAATTAACAAATGCTTTATGTCCATCTTTTTCAACTCCAAATCCATTTTCATAACAAAAACCAAGACAATATGCTCCATCTTTATTTCCCATATCAGCTGATTTTTGATAATAACTGAATGCTTTATATTTATCCATTTCGACGCCTTTTCCATATTGATAACAATCTCCAAGTCCGACCATTCCACTATCGCTTCCCATATCTGCAGATTTTTGCTAATAAATGAATGCTTTAAGCTCATCCTTTTCAACTGCAATTCCTTTTTCATAATAATAACCAAGAATACATAATCCATCAGAATCACCTATATTAGCAGATTTTTGAAAATAAATGAATGTTTTATGATCATCCTTTTCAACTCCGATTCCATTTCTATAACAACCACCAAGTTTACCCAATCCATAAGAACTACCCATATTGGCAGCCTTTTGATAATAAATGAATGCCTTATGTTCATCCTTTTAACACCAAATCCATTTTCATAACAATAACCAAGACAACATACTCCATCTTCATTTCCCATATTAGCTGATTCTTGATAATAAGTAAATGCTTTATGTTCATCCTTTTCGACTCCAATTCCATAATGATAGCAAGTACCAAGATTAAATAAACCATAAGAACTACCCATATTGGCAGATTTTTGACAATAAATGAATGCCTTACGCTCATCCTTTTCAGTTCCTATTCCATTTTGATAAAAAGATCCAAGACAACCCATTCCATCAGCATGACCAATATCAGAAGATTTTAAATAATAAACAAATGCCTTATATACATCCTTCTCAACTCCAATTCCTTTTTGATAACAATACCCAACATTAAATATTCCATCGGCATAACCCATATCAGCAGATTTTTGATAATAAATGAATGCTTTATGTTCATCCTTCTCAACTCCAATTCCATTTCGATAATAATATCCAACCCGAAACATTCCATCAGAATTTCCCATTTCAGCAGATTTTTGATACTGAATGAATGCCTTATTCTTATCCGTTTCAACTCCAATTCCATCATCATAACATGTACCAAGATAGTAAGTTCCATTAACACACCCCATATCTGCAGATTTTTGAAAATTGATGAATGCTTTATGTTCATTTTTTTGGATTCCAATTCCATAATAATAACAATGACCAACTTTAAATGTTCCATTAACATTATCCATCTCAGCAGACTTTTGATAATAAATGAATGCTTTACTTTCATCCTTTTCAGTTCCAATGCCATTTAGGTAACAATTTCCAAGATTGATCATTCCATCAGAATCATCCAAATCAGCAGATTTTTGATAATAAATGAATGCTTTATGTTCATCACTATCAACACCAATTCCATTTTCATAACAATAACCAACGTTATATGTACCAATAACATCCCCCATAGTAGAGTTATTACCCGGGTCACGGGTCAGAAATTGATCTAACCCGGGTCAAACGGGTCAAAGGTAAATTTTTAAATTACACAAATTATGTATCAATTATCGATATAAAAAACGTTATTATGCATTGGTTTAAAACGTATTAAATACGTAGAACGCATTTTTTTTTTTATTCCAGTATCTCTCTCTCCAAGTGCACATTTTTGTGCGGATAACAGTGTTTGAATCAATCTGAAATGCTAACACGATTTACTTCTTTATTTTAATTTATTTTGTTCTATTTTTTTTATTTAAGCGTACTTTATTTTTATTTATTTAATAATATACTGTATAAGTATAACAATTTTTTAAAATAATGTCACAATGTTCATTTTTATTTAAATCTTCAGGTGATTTTCTCATTCTTAATTCAAACGCATTGGTCGGTTCGAAAACGCAGTTTCTCCTCTTATTCTTAATGCAAATGCATTGGTTGGTTTGAATTTTAAAAATATATATTTAAATTGTATGTATCTCATTGTTATTTATTTTATTTTATTTTGTTATATTCTTCCTTGAATTTTAAGCAGTTCAATTTTAATGATTTATTTAGACCCGTAAGTGCTTCGTTCTTTTGATGAAACTATTTGCAATAACCGTCCGTTAAGTTTTACTAATTTCAATAAAATTTTTATTACCTAGTCAAACACATGTGAAGTAGGCCAAAGCTTTAGAGCAGACTTAAGAAACAAAATTGATTCAACAAATTGAGGGTTAAGGCATGTTCTTTTTTCAGTAATTGTAAGACCTGCTGATGAAAAAAGACGTTCTGATGGTACGGATGTGGCCGGGATACAAAGATACTTGCGAGCAAGTTTTGCAAGTATGGGATAATCGGATTTTCTTGATGCCCACCACTGAAGGATGTCTGTTTCGCTTGGAACCCTTGGCAGTAACAAATATGAATTAAATTCACGGTTAGTAATATTATTATCATCTTGATCTGAATTCTCTTGAAAACAACTAGCCGCAGGATTGGAAAAAATATCTTCGTTATGCACTATATTAGACGTTGAATCTGATAAATTGTCTGCTTCATAATAATTTGTAGCTAATTCAAGATATTCTATATGTGCTTCTGAAATGGTCTGTTGTTTCTCATCCTCTGTAAATATTTGCATATCTTTAGTTCGTGGATCAAAAAAGGCGGCAAGTCGAATCGGTTTTGTTGGTTCTGAAAATCTTTCCTGCAATGATTCACGAAGCGACCTCCAAACCTCCGAATATCAGCATTACTTAATATTTCATAATCAAGTTTTACTTTAATATAATTAATAGCAAACCATGCTTGAGAAAGTGTTGGATACTGCGAACCAGACAATTTTTTTGAAATAACCTCGTAAGGATACAATAATTTGACTAATTCATTTACTTTATCCCATTCATCTGACGACAACTCTTTTTCCTCATAACTTCTTAGTGAACTATTATCGTTATTTTCAACCAAAATTGACTTGTACCTATACATTGCCGGTTTAAGAATCGTTAATCGTTTTAATAAATAAAACGTAGAATTCCAAACGTCACGAACTACAGAAAGAAAGTTATTCCAGTCGTCCATCTCCATTTGAGCTTCTAAAAGAAACTGCTTTTGCTTCGGACTTCCGCTAAAATGCGATATGACATCTTTAAATCGTTTTATTAGGTCAGTAATTTCGGAACAATCTTTTAATGCATCGTTTATTGCAAGCTGTAAAGTATGCCCAAAACAATGAATTCTGAAAAGGCTATGCTTTCGTTCTAACTTTTCTAAACATAACTTGATATTTGCTCCGTTATCAACTGTACCACTAACAGTTATATGTTTGAGTTGAAGATTATCTAAAATTTCCATGATTTTACTTAAAAGGTATTCAGAGGTATAAGGATATGGGAGATACGAGATATTACCAGTAATTTCTTTTACTTGAAAACTACTATTAATCCAATGAAGGGTAAGTCCAATATATGGATCCCCATTATTCGATGTCCACATATCCGCGGTAAATGAAACATAACTAATTTCGGCACTATCATGTGCATACTCACGAAGGTTTTGCAAAATTTTATCCTCAGAATTAATAAGGATTTCTTTTAAATGATCATTACTCAGAACATTAGCCTGAGCGTCGAGTCCTTCGATTATTCTTTTAAACGCTCGTGATTGAGTAATTGAAAACGGTTGAAGTTCTTCGACTATAAAAGCAGCTACGTTATTATCGAGATTTTTTTGTTTGGGGTTATTCAATGCATATTTTTTTACTTTGTTAAATGACTGCACTATCGTTGATTGTGAAGATTCAGGAATTACAGAAAATTCACAGCTATTATTACCCTTTGCTACAACAACCTTTACTCGACCACCTTCCACCATAGCTCGTAAAATATGATGCTTATTTCTCAAATGTCGCCATAAATTAGAGGTAGAACCATCTTTTATATATTTTGTTTGCGGAATACATATTTTATGACGACAAACCCAATACTCTAAATTATTAATTAATCTTGTCTCATAAAATTCTTTAACAGGACTACCGCCCGGCTTTTCAATCTTTTTTCGTTTTTTTTTAACTAACGATTGCCCACCAGTTTGTGATAATGTAGAAGACTGAAATGAATCTTCATTATTATCATTACTATCCGTATTGTTAGATTCTGACCTATCCAAATCAACACCACCAGGTTCATCCAAATCAGAATACTCAGGCTCATCCAAATCAGAATATCCAGGCTCGCCCAAATCAATATTCTCAGGCTCATACAAATCAATATCCTCAGACTCTACCGCCATATTATCATCGCTCATCATTCTGTAGAATAAAACCAATCTTTTTAATTACTTGTTCACAATGAACATGATGAATAACCATGTAATAGTACTTACAATTTATATTGATATTAGATTCGGTAGTTGTTGTTTTAAGGTTAATGATATTCAACTTGACAGATAAAATTCATCAATCTAGTAAGTATTTATAAGTGAAATTTGGGCGTTAGAAACTTGAAATAATTATTAATGCAATTCTATATATATACATACGGCGCAAGAAATCTAAAATCATCCATCATTCTTTTCCCGCGCCAGTTCCATAGAAGAATTAACAACCGATTATTCCATGTATATACGTGCAGGCAAGAATCAAACTGTTATTCTTAAAAATAATCTTGGAATGCTTACCAATCCATTCTATATATGCAGGAAATCCAAATCCGTTAATCTCTTCCCACACCAGTTCCATAGGAGCGATAACAATATCTTGGAATGCTTGCTGATTCGTCTATATATGTAAGTGCAGTGCAGAAATCTAAAACTGTTATTATTTCCCACACCACTACCCAACAAAACTTTTAAAAATCCCCATAAAATTGTAGCTTTGGCTGATTTTAGATAATGCACCAATGTTTTATGCTTATCTAATTCAGCCCAAATTCATAAATAACAACTTGCTTCGTGTACATACGTAACTATGCATACATATGTACTGAAAATTCTGATACGGATTTTTTTTGAAGAATAAAATGATAATTTTGTTATTGCTTTATGTTAATATTATCATTATTTATTGATTTAAAGATAATTGGCGTATTACATAGGGAGATCCAATTTTTTTGAGTCGTTACTAGCGTTGTAAACTTAATTATATTAAATGCAAAAATAAAAAACTATTATTGCTATTGTTGACACAAAAATTACAATATTTGTCATTGATAAATTGCATGATCAATTTAAGCTATCGCTATTTACATATATATAAGAAAATTTTATTTCTTCGAATTTTTTTCTATTAATATAATCGACGTACTAGCTTCTACAAATTTATCTTTAAACATGCCAAACCAAAGTGATACATGCATATTTAGAAAAACAAAATAAACACTAAACCAAAAAAGTGCAGGTCGCCCAAAAGAAAAAATTTGGGATAAATAATAATGATATTAAAGATCGTAGTGCGACTTGCTATTATTGTCCAAAGCATTGGAACTACGGATGTTCTGCAGAAATGGAAGCACATCTTGCAAATGCTTGTCCTGATATTCCTAAAGATATGAAAGAATATTGGCAGGAAACACTTTCATATAAAGTTATTAATTACAAATGAAAAATGAACAAAAAGTTCAAATCAAAAACAATAATATGATATATATTTAATTAATAAATAACACAAAATTCTAAAGCACGCACCTTGACATCACACTTCTTTTTCTAATTTCTTTTAACTGAAAGCTCTTCGGGAAAGTCATCTCTAAAAAGCTACGCTCGATTTTTTGCAAAAATTCTATTTAAGTTTCGACTTGTACGGTTAAGATCTAATTTTTTTCACTTTAGCTAATGAAATTAATGAAATTCAAATTATTTATAAGACGAACGTTCAAATTTATATGTTAATAGAAAATCTGAAAGCGTAACTTTATTCTCCAACATTTAATAAGTCACTTATGAAAATTTCAAAGTAATTCATTGGGGTTTCAATAAGTTGCACCATTTTAAAGTAATAAATATATTAAACCGTAACGATAATTAAATAACGATCATATAGCGATGGTATAAATTGATTAAATTTTGTTTGTTAATACTGCTGACATAGTTTTGAGAGTTACCACGCTAGTATATGCGTACATGTTTAAATAAAGATTAAAAAAATCATCGATTTTCTATATGACCCGGGTAAACACCTTGACCCGTCCGGGTCATTATTTTCTGACCCGGGTAAGAGCTCTACCCCATAGAAGCAGTTTCTTGATAATGAATAAATATGTTATGTTCATCCTTTTCAATTCTGATTCCATTAAGATCAGTTTTTTTGAGTTTAATTCCAATTCCTTTGTGGTTTACTTTTGACAAATGTAAGGACAAACTTTGGGAATTCTTAATATAATTCTCGATTGGATATTTAAATTTCTTGTGTCCAAAATTTACTTCAGCAGATGCACCTGGTAATAACATTCCAATAAAAGGGTAAAGGTCATCTTTAATATTACTAAACGCAATCCCTTAAAAAAAAAAAAAAAAAAAAAAAAGGGAAAAAAAGTTAATTTATAAGTTTCTATTTAATTGTTTTGAATTTCTGAAGCACCGAAACTCGTAAACTCCAAAACCCTTTTAATTCGTCAATCAAATGGGTTTACTAATATAAATCCCAATACTAGTGAAAAATTTAAGCTAATAAATTTTCAGAATAAAGGAATAGTGGATTGTTTAAAATTGAATCGTTAAGGCAAAGAGTTTTCGGGATGCTTTCAAGGTTCGGAAATATTTTTGATCCTGGAAAGTATTACCTAAAAATTCCTCATTTTTGGTATAAAATGCTATATTATCTGTAAAATTTAAGCAACATCCTATAGTGTCCCCCGCTTGTAAATTCGGGTCCATATGATTTGCCTGTTGTTAGGGGCGGAAACGGCGAGTCTGTCGCTAGAAGACCAGAATTCTCGCGTTACGTCGTCTTTTAGGCTTTAACTGAGGCGTGG
>CAJVPY010001941.1:0-17688 GCA_910591965.1 Dentiscutata erythropus | reverse complement strand
AACCTTTCTAATTAGACCGTTACCTACTTCTGCCCTTGTATAGATTTACAACAACCCTGGTACCTGCAATTAGACTGTCTTCTTACCTGTATTTTTTATCGGTCCCTCCCTTACTTCCAGCCAGCAACTCAGAAAGGTCGGTCTGCCCAGGCTTTAGGTGCCTGAAGGACACCCTCCCCTTGGTACATACTTTCAGAGCATATGTCCTTTTCCTCCGGTGCGACAACCTGGCAGTTTGGCTGGTGTGTCCTCCACCATTAGGACCTGGTTGCTCAGTTCTCCGATTTCAGGCCCTGGTTTGAATTCAGCCCTCTTGTGATACCATCGTAGATTACTGCTACTCCTAACTCAGGATTTCCCAAATGGGTTTTTGGTTATGCCAGTTCCTCAGATTTATTGCACTATTGCTTCTATTACTAGATGGTATAACTGAAGTTACAGATTAGATCCAACTGATAAGCATAGCCGTTAACCGAACACAAGTCCAATTTTTGAAAATCATTAGTCCAATTTTTGAAAATCATTGTTTGTGGGATTCGAACTCTAGACCTGCCACTTAGAGAGGGTGATGACTAGACCACTACACTAAGTCGCCACACTTCTCATTAATTTATAGTATTTTTATCAATATTATAAAATATAATTAATATTTTTTGTTTTTTTATGTGTTAATTAAATCACAATTATGTGATTTTAGTAGAATAAGTTTTATTTGTCTCACAATTGTTACATTATAATAGTAAAAATTTTACTTTTATAAGTATAATTTTAACTTTTTATATATTTATTACTTTAGATCAAATAAAATTTGTTTATTTAAAATTTTGATTACATAAAAATCTAGAATGTTATTTGTAACAATAGAATAATTTACAATAATTTATATTTGTTAAATGGTGATCAATTGTATTAATTATTTTATATATTCTAAATATAGTAATATAAAGTCTAAAAGTATAATAGTTTGATAAAGTTAATCCATTTAAAGTAATTAGATTAAATTGTATTGTTTAAGCTAATCTAAAATTATTTTAAAGCAATCTAAATTATTTTTTAAAGTAATTAGAGTAATTCACATTGTTTAAGCTAATTCTAATTTATTTTAAAACTATCTAAATTAATATTTAAAGTAATTGGAGTAATTCGCATTGTTTAAACTAATTCTAATTTATTTCAAAACAATCATTTATAGAAATCAGATTAATTTACATTGTTTAAACTAATCCTAATTTATTTTAAAACTATCAGAAGTTATTAAAATCTATTATAAAGCACAATGGCATTTAAAATTACAATAAATCAATATATGCCAAATATATTTAATATAATAAGTTTGATATAATTAAATAAAGAAATTACTTTGAATTAATTTCTATACTTTGAACTTCAAATAACAAAAGTAATAATAATAAAACTGATTACTTTAGTAAAATCATATATATTTAAAAAATAATCAAATATAATAATTTTAATATTTTATTGCTGCATTGTGGAATAATTCGATTATATTGGAATTATTTTAAAAAGCTTTAAATAAACCCACTTTAGCTATCTTCCTCTTTATAATTTTTAAATCAATCTTATATTTGCTATAGTTATCTTACTTAATTCACTTTTTCTCAATCTATCTGCTTTTACCAAATAATTAATTTATTTCATTTTTACTTCTTCACCTTTCTATAAGCTTTTATTATCTTTTTTATATTATTCTATTGTTTTCCCATATATTATCAATTATTTTGCACTATTTCAAATTTATTTTATTTTGTTTTTATTTTTTTCTTTCTTTTGCTTTTTTTTTATTTTACTTTTTTTTTATTTTATTTTTTATTTTATATCTTTTACTATTATTATTATATATTACTTATACAATTAGCCCTGAATAAATCCAAATTTTATTTAACTTATGATGCCAACAGGCATGCATAGTTTGCTCAAATGACTCCTGGTCAAAAAGTAGCTACCATTTTACTAAGAGGCCACTTCACAATATATCAATCCAGTTGAAACTATTTTACAAAATTTTTTAAGACCTTCTGATGGTTAATTTTAAATAATATGATTTTGTTTTTTTTTGTTTTTTATTTATTTTTTTTTATTTATTTATATTTTAAAATAATTTAAAATCAAATTATGTTGACTTCTATTAATAACTTGCTCCTTAATTTAACTAAAGAAGTTGCTAAATTAAATCAAAAAGTTTTGGCTTTAGATAGATGTATGTCAGAAGATCTTAATTTTAAAAATGAAGTTAACTTTATTAATTGGTGATCCACTAGTTAACCAGAGAGTAATTACAGTAAAATGTTGTAAAATAGTTTCAATTGAATCAATATGTTGCGAAGTTTGCCTCTTAGTAACAACAATAGCTACTTTTTTACCAAAGATTATTTTAGTAAATAGTGCATGCCTGTTGGCATCACAAGTTGAATAACATTTAGATTTATTTGGGCTATTTGTATAAGTAATATATAATAATAATAGTAAAGGAAATAAAATAAAAATAAAATAAAAAAATAAAAAATAAAAAAATAAAGTAAAATAAAAGAAAAAGCAAAAGAAAGAAATATAAAAAATAAAATAAAATAAATTTGAAATAGTGTGAAATAATTGATAATGTATAGAAAATAATAGAATGATATAAAAAAGTAAATGAAAGATTATAAAAAGATGAAAAGTAAAAAGAAATAAATTAATAATTTGGTAAAAAGCAAATAGATTTGGATTAAATGAGAGTCAAAGTAAATTAAATAAAATAAATATAGTGAATATAAGATTGATTGTAAAATTATGAAGAGGAAGATAGCTAAAGTGAGGTTATTTAAAGCTTTTCGAAATTATTCTAATATAATCGAATTAACTTGAAATATAGCAAGATACTATTAAATTTATTAATTTTGATTATTTTTAAACATATATGATTTAACTAATGTAATCAGTTTTATTATTTTTACTTTTATTATTTAAGGTTCAAAGTATTAAAATTAATTTGAAGTATTTTTCTTTATTTAATTATATCAAATTTATTATATTAAACATTTGGCATATATTGATTTATTGTAATTTTAATTGCTGTCATGCTTTATAATAGATTTTAATAGTTTTAAAATAAATTAGAATTAGTTTAAACAATGTGATTTAATCTGATTTCTATAAAAGCAAAAATTAGATTAGTTTAAAATAAATTAAATTTAGCTTAAACAATGCAAATTACTCTAATTATTTTAATTAATGATTCTTCAGTCAACTGAAGCATGATCTTAGTAAAATGTGACTCAGATTACTATATAAATTTACTATAGTGCAAATATGGCATTCACCCAAGATAAACTTTTTTTATACTAAAGTTAATCATCTTTTTTGCTTAAGAGACTTTTGTAAAGCTTGTCAAGATGCATCTAATGGTGGTTAGAGCATCAAAATCAGTCTGGTGAGTACTGGGATATTTTTAAAAAACCTCTCTTTTACTATGTAAACTTTTTTGCAAACAATAGTTAAACAATAGTATTGTTTGCAAAGAAATTTACATAGTAAAAAAGAGGTTTTTTAAAGATATTTCAGTACTTACCAGGCTGATTTTGATGCTCTAACCACTATTAGATGCATCTTGACAAGCTTTACAAAAGTTTTTTAAGCAAAAAAGATAATTAACTTAATATGAAAAAAGCTTATCTTGGGCAAACGCCACATTCACACTATAGTAAATTTATATAGTAATCTAAGTTACATTTTACTAAGATCAGCTTCAGTTGACTGGAGAATCATCAATTAAATGACAATTTAGATAGTTTTAAAATAAATTAGAGTTAGTTTAAACAATGCAAATTACTCTAATTACTTTAAATTGAAGTAACATTTCGAGGGACACCAAACTGGAAGCAAGAAAAGCACCCACTCCTAGGACACTAATTTGGAAGTTATACAAGAAATAAATTAGGAGTAATGTGATAAGTGATAAGAGGTTGATTATAACTGGTAGACGTTGTACAGTAGTATATATAGCGGGATATATACAAATTAGTAAAAATATTAAGGTTTTGAGTTAGATCAGAACTTAGGGTGCTTCTTGATAGAGGTACTCAGGATGTCTATCTTACATGTGAGATGGTGCAGACGGTTGTATCTGGGCACCATATAGGGTAGCCAGGTGAGGTCATAACAACTACTTAGATAGGTTAAAAGTATATGTAAATATATGTAATATTCGCTTAATAAGTAATAAAAGTTAATGGCAAAATTGCGAAGTTAAAAAAAAAAAAAATTACTTTAAATGAAATCCAGATTGCTTTAAAATAATTTTGGATTAGCTTAAACAATGTAATATATTCTCTATTAAACTATTATACTTTAAAACTTTATATTACTATATTTAGAATATGTGAAATAATTAATACACTTAAAAACAATTAATCACTATTTAAGTAAATTAAACAAATAAAAATTATTGTGAATTATTCTATTGTTACAAAAAATATTTTAGATTTTTATATAATCAAAATTTTTTTTTTATATTAAGCAGTCCTGTTTTTATTTATTTTTTGAATTACTATATAACTATTATACAAAGTACTACATCAAAATAGTATATCACTCTATAGTCAACCCTCCATAAATGCACCCCCTTGGGACCATAGACAAAATTTTCAAAAATGTGTATTTAGAAAGGGTGTGCATTTATGGAGAGCATTTTATTAAGAGTTCTATATGCTTGGAACTGAATATTAGCGTGCATTTAGAGAGGGCGTACATAGTGCGTGCATTTATGGAGAGTGTACTTATAGAGGGTTGACTGTACTCTAATAAAGACTTACTAGGCTGATAGCCCAATGTGACCTGCCATAACAACTGTTTATCTCTCTTAGGATTCCTAACTTACTAAGAATTTTGTACTGATTAAAGATACCTCTTTGATCATCAATTGGCCATTGTATGCCATTGTAATCAAAATTTTAAATAAACAAATTTTATTTAATCTAAAGTAATAAATATGTAAGGGGTTAAAATTATACTTTTAAAAATAAAATCTTTACTATTTTAACTTAACAATTGTGAGACAAATAAAACTTATTCTACGAAATTTGCATAGTTGCAATTTAATTGAGCCTAAAAAAACAAAAAAACTATAGTGCATAGAACTTCACAAAAAACTTTAATTAAATTATTATAATATCAATAAAAATACTATAAATTAACAAAATTCATACTTGTGCGATTTAATATACTTAAATAATTAAAACTAAAAAATATAATAGAATGAGTACCAAAAACTTATTAAGTAAATTAAAAATAATTTGAATTAATTTGATTTATATGAAAACAAAAAATTAGTTTTTAATTTATTTTAAAATATGATTATTTATATAAAATTATATTAAATAACTTCGATATATCAATAATTCTGCAAAGTTTTTATTTAAAATATTTTATTAAAATTATAATAATTTAGTTTGAATTAGTTTAAATAAAGTAAAATTATATTAAAATTTTATAGATAATTTGACACTAAATTTAAATAAAATAAATAATTTGCAAGATAGCAATATATGTTAAACTTAGACTTATGATTGATTTTCTGAAAAGTTTTATTAAAAACTTTTATTTGCTTTAAATTAACCCTAAAAACTATTTTTATTATATATATAAGTATACTTAAGTCTATAAATTTCAAAATAATTAAGTTTAAAGTATAGAATAAGTGAGACTTTCTAAAAATTTTAATATTCTTTAGTTTTTTATATCTAATATTTTGATTGTATTTTTTTATTTTTATTTTTTATTTTTTTAATCTTTACGGGTTTTGCTGTAGCTTGCTTTTTATTAAAATGTGTATAAAAACTAAATACATTTAATTTATAGAACTCAAAGTCCAACTTCACTTGATTACCTTACAGTCCTAAATGCAACCTGTTGCACCAGTTCGCAGACAAACCAGAATTATTTTATCAAAAAAATCTATAAAAAAAGAAAATGATCTATGACTAAAAAGGAGGAATAGGGGAAATAAATGAAATATAAAAATAAAAAAAACCCAAAAAAAGAAAAAACAGGAAAAATAAAAAAAACGTTTTATAGAAAAAAGATAACAATTCGAGAGGAATTTCATCTCTCTACATAACCAGAATGCCTGTGCAAGGCTAAAAAATTATATAACAAATACAACAGTTGTATATCTCTATTGTAAAGCTTTGCCTTAACATATATTTTCCTTTCTGACTAACCAACCAACTTCGAATATCTCATTAACCAGGTCCCAATCTGACTCCTATGAGGTAGCACCGTATCCGTAAATAAACATATCACGTGGTTGTATTTTACTGAGTCCATCCGAATTTGGAATGTAAACAATGCTGATCTTTTGGAGAAGATAAGCCAAATCCCCACTTTTTTCAAAAAATTTGAAAAACTGACAGAAAAAACGAGAGAAGGTAAAAAGGGTATCACTTAACCAAGTAAAGGAGTGCGGCTTCAAAAAACGCAAGTTTTGTTGTTTCTCCTGTGTTCTTCTTTGAAATAACAGCTAGATAGCTTCATTGACAGAGATGGGGCCAACCCCAAACACCACCAAGATTTTTCATACAAGAGCACTACCTGCCAGTTATATTGTATAATAATACTCTTGGCTTGCATGCCAAATGTCAACTAATAGAGGAGTCCTGCTAGCAAATACATTAACCTTTAAATAAACTACTTCATAGCTACGTCTCTCCAACAAAAATTTTGTTTTTTATTTAATCAGATTTTTGGTTTAAATGATCGTCAGGAAGAGTTATGATGTTGATCCGAATATAATCGATTTAATTGTATTAGATTAATACGCAAATATTAAAATATTTCTAGTTTATCTAACTAAAGTCATTGCTTTGGATAAGAGGAAAATAATTTTTTTTTTTTTTTTTTAAACTTCGATGAAGTAGCATTTGCCCTCTACCAAAGAAGTAACTCTGTCTCAGTTTCAATTTTGGCTAAATACTTGTCAATTTCACATTTGATTCAAGTTAGCCTAGTGGCTATGGATAAGATTATGAAAAAGTACGCATGTTGCTTTAGAAGTGGATTATTTTCTTCAGTTGGTTTATACTTTTTATACAATTCATGAAGTTTATTAATAGCTTGTTTATATTCATAAATATCAAAAGTTGAAAGTTTATTGCAGGAATCAAGAAAACCAAAGATTGTTGAAGATTCATTTAGATAAGCCCAATACAATATAAATTTTTCTTTCATTGTACTAGCTACGGCATATTGTGAATTAATCTTAGAATTTTCATTTTTATTTAAGTATATAATAAGCCCGCAGAATATTATGTACAAGTCATCTTGAGTAAAAAGTATAGATGAAGACAGCATTATAGTTGTATAATACATGGGCTAGAAGAATTAGCAGGTTCTATAATATTAACACATAATTAAAACAGGTGTATTTTATAATTTTTTAAAAAAAATTAGTATTACTTACAAAAACAATTTTCCATCCACATTCGGTTGAATAATTTGGTTTTAAATTTTGGTTGCTTGCTACAAGAATATCAGTTATGAGATAGATTTGTTTAAGTTTTTCTAACATTATGTATATGCTATTCCATCTCGTATTCACATTAATTTTAGGCATTAAAAATAGAATGTTTTTTAACTCAAAATTTTTTTTTAATTCTTTAATTAGCAATGGAGAGTTTCAAAGTTTTTTAGAGAAATTTCTTGCCTTGGAGATTTCTTTGCTTATTGATTTTATTTTTTCTTCTACAATAATATTGAGAACATAAGCACTACAATGAAAATGTTGCATATTTGGGTTACTAAATTTATTATTTATTTTTCTTTTAGAACATGCCCCATTACAAGCATATTGGTGGCATTATTGGTTGTGACTCCTAGAAGTTTTTGCCCAATGCCTACTTCCTTTAGAAGTTCAATAATAGTGTTGGCCTGGTTGGTTGCAGTATGTATTTCATTAAACAGAATTATGTTAAGTAAAATTTGATGCATTTTTTATTTAGAATCTATTCAGTGTGTAGTTACACCAATATAGGGCTGCTAAATACACAACATTCAACTATTCATAGTAATTGAAATTTTTGATTGTATTCTATTTAAAAAAAATTTAATTTTATCTTTATCTTTATTATACTTTTGACCAACCCAATTTGAAAGTATTTGGTAACAGGAAGATGGTAATAGGGGTCAAGTTCTTGCAGAAATTTAATAAATTCTGCATTTTCAGATAATAAAAATAATTGTTAGTTGACAATAACCCATTTTAAAAATTTATTATTTAAATTATCTACTTTATATTTTTCATTAGGACTATGGATTGAGTTGTTGATATTTACACTGTTTGATTATAGCATATTCAGAAGGGTGGAAGGCTTCAAAATGCCAATGATTGTTAATATTGCAGTCTGGTTTCCAAATGCTTGTTTATATACTTTGCATTCGTTACTTCCAATATCAAGTTCTTTAAAGTAATCTCTAACAGATGCACAGTTTTGTATATGTTTAATTTGGGCTTTTCAGTGGTTTTTTTTTTGGGTTAGCTGAAGACATACTGTAGATGCAATTTCATTGCTCATAGAGGTTTCTTCAGAAAGGAAACTAGGAGAACTATGAGATTCTTTGTTTATTAATTCAAATTCAAATAGATCTGTTTCTATAAGAGATTCAAATTCACTTGTTGTTATTTTTTTTTTTTGTGATTTTTTTTCAATATTTTTTTAAGGCTTATTTTTTTTTTGAGGCTTTTTAAATAAAAAATTTAAAACACATTCACCTTATGAGCAATTTTACGATCACTAATCAAATCATCACTTTTAATCTTAGTAATCATACTATATTTTATATTTTATTGGCCTGAAATCTATTTAATCTTATCATTCAACCTATTTAGTATCTAATATGTACAGCTTTTGTTTCTATCCTATGGGATATTTATTTTTGTTATTTTATTATTTTGATAAACTTTTTAAGGCATACTGCCTTTGTTATTATCATTGTAAAATGGCTTACTTAAATGAATCTAATAAACTTTTCCAAGACATAATAATAATAATAGCTTTGTTTTATTTATTATTATGAAATTAAACAAATCTTTAATAAACTTTTCTAAGGCATACCACCTTTGTCTTTATCATTATGAAATAGGTTATTTTAAAACAAATCTTCAATTATTATCATAAATTTTAAAGACAAATAGTAATTTAACTTTGTAAGTTTAATTCACTTTTTATTATATACTGTATTTAATTATTAAGTTTTTAAGGCATATCGCCTTTGTCATTAATAAGATGATAAAAAAAATCAAATGTTTAAATTACCACAGAAATTTAAAAAAACAAATACAAAAGTATAAGCTATATTTCTTAGTTAACTTTTATTAGCTTAATTTATCTTTTATTATTTATTTAATACTAGAGAAGATTAACTTTTTTAAAATGTATTGCCTTTGTTATTAGCGAGAAGATAAAATGAATACTTTAATTATTATCATGAAAATTTAAAAGCAAATATCAACAAGTATAAGTTATTTAACTTCTATTAGCTTAATTCACTTTTTATTATATATTTAATGCTAGAGAAGATTAACTTCTTTAAGGCATATTGCTTTTGTCATTGGCAAGAAAGATAGTAAGCATATTGGCCTTCAATTTCCAAATTATAACAAGGTGGTTTATAGCTCAACAAACTGAGTTTAGTTGAAAATTTTTCTTTAGTATAAAATATTTAGTAATTTAACTTCTATAAGTTTACTTACTTATTATCTATATTTTATTTAAATCCAGAGATGGCTAACTTCTTAAATATCTTGCTTTTCTTCTAAAAAGTTAGTTTAAAATCATATCTTGTGTTACTAAACACTCAAACTGGGGCCACAAAGGTTCAAAATTAAGGTGTATATCTTATAAAAAAAATATTCTTTACCAGAGATGATTAATGCCAAAAGCAGAGAGCTGTTTTAATGTTTAATAAAAGCAGGTCCTAGGATTTTTAAAGGAACTGGATTCAAAAAATCGATCTGGAATCTAATTCTATATAGTCCTTACATGATTTAAGGATTAAATCCCTGCTGGTCCTTGAAGGACTAAACCAGACTGACTAGAATTTGATTCCAAAGGACCGATTAACATCTCTAAGTACAAGAAAGATTAAACAAAGTTATAAGAAAAAACAATATATTAAAAGGTACAAATTTTGCAGATCTTTCTGGAGAAAGTACAGTAGCCCAGTGCATATTATAACAATATAATTAAAGTTGTAGAGAAAAAAAAAGAACTGTAAATTGTATACCAAGATATGAAGAAAGCCTTTGACTCAGTAAACATGGATGTATTGAGAAAAGTTCTAAAAAGACTTAAACTTCCACCAAAGCTAGCAGACTTCATACTGCATTTATATAAAAATAAAAGGTTTAGTACTATAACAGAATATAGTAATACAGATCTGTTTAAAACAAAAGAAAGAATAGATCAAGAGAAGGTTTTGTTACTCTTGGTCTGGAGTATGCATGCCAATAAAATTATTTTGGATTCTAAAACCTAAAATTAAAATTTGAAAACAAAATTGTTTTTGATATATTTTATTTAAAAGATGAAATTTTTTGACACTTTTTTAAATAGATGAAATTGTAAGGAGTATAAATATATAAATTTTATTTGCTCTTTCTTATAAAAAAATTTAATTTGCTCTAATGGAAACAAAATAGACCTTTTTTAAAAACCAATTTTGGTGGCATCACTAGTCTGGAGAATGTTTTATGACCCACTTCTCTGTAGAGTACAAGATGCAAAATTAGGCTACAAAATGCAAGATAGTCTAAAAGATAATAACAAGAAAGTTGAAAGTGAAAAGCCAAGAATAGGAGTATTAGCATATGCAGATAACACAATATAGAAAACACATAATTAAAAAAGTATACAAGAGATGATCAACATAATCAACTGAATTCTATGAACTAAATGATATTAAAATAAACCCAAACAAGACCGAGTTAGTAGTAACAAAACCAGAAAGAAAAAAAATAAAGAACAATCTATTTGTATAGGCCAGAAACAAAGATCCTGGCCAAGGGTTTAAAGGAATTGTCTCATTTTCTTGGGGCTTGGATTTCAATTAAGAACCAGCAAAGATCAGATATATATAAGGCAAAGAAGGAAGTAAACAAAATGACAGGCTTACTCAAGTATAAGAAAATAGAGTCTTTGCCTTGAAAATATGGTTCTGAGATCCCAAAACCAAATTGAGATTTTTGCTAAATCCTAACTTATGAAACACAAAGCTTATTTTGTGCAAAATTTAAAACTGGTTAACTTAATATTAAACTGAGTTATGGAAGTCCGGAAATTTGACAAAAAAGATTATTATATATTAAAAAAAAACTTTATTAGTAAAATTGCAATTTATATACTACAAAATGATTTTTTTAAATTTGCTCCATATTTTTATAAGATTTCCTTCTTTCAATAATGTATTATATACAAAGTTCTTACTCATATGAATCTAACAAACATCAATATCTTGAAAACTCCAAAATGATTTTATAAAAGAAGGCAAAATAATTGCCTATTTTGAAGGGATCACACATTACCAGATAATATTAGTTTTCAAATTCTTTATTTGATTTGTAGAAGCCGTAGCAACTTATTTGTTTTAAAAAACATTTTGTGCTATGACTAAGACCTGGGTAACTTGATCGATTGGTATATACCTAATATCTATTTTCAAACCCCAATCAAATAGTTAGTAAGGATTGGAATCGGTTTAGTCGACTAAAAAATTTTATAGTAAGCTAATATATTTAGTCGACTAAACATAGTAGTCGACTATACCGATTCCAATCTCTATATATGAGAATTTTTTTTAAAAAAAACAAACACCCGATAATAAGCTACTTTAATCAAGCAAAATTTTTTTAAAAGTAAAAACCTCGAAAATAAGCTACTCTACTCTTCATCTTTTTTGTATTCAAAACTGCTTTAAAAAGTAGCTTATTTCAGGAACATTTTTCAAATGACCCAAATAGGTCATTTCACTCTTTAAAATGACCGGTCATTAGTCATTATTCACTTGAGTCACGAAGTCATTTCATTCTTTAACATGACCGGTCATTAGTCATTATTCACTTGAGTCACGAGGTCATTTCAGATCTTTTACCATCCCTGCGCCTGATTACGGTCACTGTATTCATGTACTAATTTGTAAGTAAAAATAAAATATGACCTGTCCTACTATCAAAAATACGGTTTTATCAGAGCCAGTGGATTTTAGTAGCATCTAAAATAGCGCTATTTTTTAGCAAAATAGCTAGCAACATTGTTTGTGCTAAGATGCGAAATTTGCTAAGCATGCGACTATTCCTTTTGTTCTTAAACTGATTTATATAAACGTGCAATTATATGCATGTTGTAAATGATGATAGATTAAGAACTCATCGAAGAACATACGACTACATTAAAATTTATAATTGACAAATATAAATTTTGTAATAAGCTATTTTGCTAAATTTGCAAAATTTACTAGCTAATTTTGCTAGCTAGTTTTGCTTCTAACGACCACTGGCTCTGGGTTTTATAGATTATAAGTTATATTTAGAATCATTGTATCTAACCTTGCATCCCAACCTTGCTTCAACCTTACTTCCAACCTTGCATTTCATTCTTGCTTCCAAACATGCTTCCATCATTGTATTCAACCTTGGTTCCAAAATTGTATCCAGGGTTGTAAATTTCTGTAATTTTTAAATTTTATCATGTTACCAACCAATCAATAATTTACCAGAAAACTTGCCATTCTATCCAAAACCTCCGGTGTTCACTCCAGCGTATTTTCGTTCAAGTTACTTTTTTACATCCAACCTTTGTTTCCAACCTTGTTTCTAATCTTTGCATACGACGTTGCATCCAACCATGTATCAAATCTTGCTTCCAGCTTTGCTTCCAACCTTACATAAAATGTTCCAACAAAATTATGTATCAACATTGACTGCAGAACAAAGCCCACAGCAATAAGTTAATCAGTTATTTATGAATGAGTTCTGAGTTAAGATATTTTCGTTCTGTCAAAAATTGTATACAGTTTCAATTTAAAAAAAAAATGCTGAAATGATTAAAAAAAAATCCAGTTATCAAAAGATCTAGGTAACGTTCAGTACTTCTTGAATATTCTATTACGAAATCAGCTTTGCTTTAAAGCTAAAATATAAATTTTTATTTTATCTTGACGTATTGTAGTACACAACATTTGCATCCTGACAAAAATTATAAAAAAGGCAATCGTTGAGGAATGCAAAAAGTATGAGATATCTTAAAAACAACTTCTACAATAATTTTTTCTTTTCTATTGGAAATTAAAAATTCCAGCGTTTCGTCCCTATCTCTTAAAAAAATAATAATAATAAGCTTTTAAGAACACTTACAAAACATAAAATACATAAATAAACTTATAATTTATCTTATAATTGAAATATAGAATTAGCAGTAGTCAAATTATATAATTAGATCTATCTCGCCCCAACAATTTCTTAACATAATTTTTTTATTCAAAAAATATGTAAAATTAAATTTAAACAATTTTACTTGAGAATTGAAAGAAGATTGTCTTGGTAAAATTTTAAATAATTGTTACTTTTTTAAAATCTTAAATTTGTTCCAAATCCGTCCCAACTTCCCGTGTACAACACTGAGTATAGGTATTCTATATATGTTGATATTATATAATATATGTAGTCTAAAGAGTAACAAGCTCAGATAGGTATAAATTAAAAATGTTAAATGATATATTATATTTATCGCTAGAGATGGGCAAATCGCGGTTTTTTCAAAAATCCCGCGCTGGATAGGATTACAAGTTTGCAAATTTTTTAATTTTGCATTTACAGCTATTATCATAATTCCTGAAACACCTGATAAAAATTAGCCGAATGATTTTTCGGCCGATTCGGTTAAGTTATAGATTCCGGGAATAATAAGATTCAGTAACAAATATATCAGATACGTAATTTAATAAGATCAGATGACTAATATATATTACAATAAGACTAAATATCGACATGCACTTGTAAGTTGTAAATTTCAATTCCTACTCTTTGGTACGATCCATTTTCGCTCAAATGAAACGAACGAAGCCTTTATTTATTTCTAATTGTTTTTCATTTTTTTCGAAGACGAAAAATTAGGTTTTATAAAATTGTGTAAAATTTCAATTCCCATTCTTTGGCAAGATCCATTTTCATTCAAATGAAACCTTAATTCATTTCTAATTATTTTCAATGAAAATTCATTTTTAAAAAATTGTGCAAAGTTATAATTCCTATTCTTCGGTAAGATCTATTTTCGTTTAAACGAAGCCTTTATACATTTTTATTTTCAATGAACATTCGTTTTTAAAAAATTGAATTAAGTTTCGATTCCTATTCTTTGGAAAGATCCATTTTCGTTCAAACGAAGGCATTTATTTATTTCTAATTATTTTTCATTTCTTGTCGAAGACAAAAAATTTATTTTTAAAAAATTTGGGATTATCTCTAGAATGATATTTACAAAGCACCTTCGCGGCAAATCGTTGAAAAAAATTTAGAAGTCTTATCAGTTCGGCAAATTGACAAACACTTAGATGTCAGCAAGTCTTCTAAGCTATCTGCTTCAGATGGACTATCTTTAATTCTTAAATCCACTTCAATATTTTCATTTAATTTTTGATCCTATTTTTGAACTAATTTTAATTGTTAGTACTAAAATTTTTCAATATATAAATAAATATAAACATATAAAGCTTTTTACTTTGATAATTCTTCATGTAATCTCGACAAATATTAATAATATCTTGGTCGCTTGAAATCCTAACCCGAGATTCATTTTTAAACTTAGTCGACAAATTCATGATCATATTAACTTTTTTAATAGCGACACCTGTTAGTGTAATATATTTGTTATAAAAGTCTAATTTATATCCAGTCACTTTTTTAGATTTCTTGCTAAGGTTTATTGGTTGAAATTAAACACCAAGCATGTTGGACAAGCGTTGGAACGAAAATTTAATAACATTGACATTATTGTTATAATTCGACATAATAGCTTTTATGCCGAAACCACTAACTTAACCGAATCGGCCAAACAATTATTCTATCAGGTGTTCAGGAATTAAGATAATAGCTGTAATAAAAAAAACCATATAAAATTTATTATTGAAAATAAATTTTCTTGTTCGAATTAGTTTTTTCTTATAAATCTTATTTATTATAAATAAGAAGTGCTTATAAAGATTTTGCCTACATAAAAAATAGTTGAAAATTTACATAGAATTCTTATAAAATTTAAACATAAAGTTATTTAATCTTAATTATTTTATATTGAATATTTAAACATTTAAAATTTTAATTCTGATTTTGCTAAATTTTTTATAATTAAAATTAAAAAATCAAATAAATAAAAAAATTAATAATTATTCTAATAAATAAAAATAAAATATAAAATCATAAGCTTACCAATTTGATTTTTAAAAATATTTATAATAATTTAGCCAGAGTTTAAAAATTTATAATATTTTTTATCTTTTTTATATTTATTTTTTAATATTTTTTTTATATTTTTATAATTTTATCTTTTTTTTGTATATTTTTATAATTTTAATCTTTTTTTATATTTTATAATTTTAATTTTTTTTGTGGTTTTTTATTTTTAATTTTTTTTATATATTTTTTAATTTTTATACTCTATATTTATACTCTATATTTATTTATCTATTAAATTTTAAATAATTAAAATTAATAAATATTGTTAAATTTTAAATTTAATTATAATTATTAAAAATTTTAATATTTTATTCTTCAATATCTTGATCATCACTATATTGATTATTACTATATTGATTATCACTATATTGATTATCACTATATTGATTATCACTATATTGATTATCACTATATTGATTATCACTATATTGGTTATCACTATATTGACTATTATTATAATAATCACTATTTAATTCTTCTGAATTATCATCTTCAAATAAATCTGACTCATTTTCACTATCATAAAAAATATCTTCCCAAAAATTATTTTCTAAATCAAATTTATCAATATTAAAACAATCTAAATTATCAATTTCATTTTTTTTACTAAATAATTCCTTTTTAGTAGTATAAGAATTATCTAGTTTACTATTACTAAATATATAAACTAGTTTAAAAACATTTGATGGTTTAAGTCTATTTCTTTTTTTTGAATGTATATAACTAAAATTAGACCAATTACGCTCTGCTGCTGCAGATGATGTTGGTATTGTTAAAATTCTTTTTGCAAATTGAACAAGTTCAGGAGCTGAATTTGAAAAATTTCCAGACCACCATGTTATTTGATCAACACTATTAACTGATTCCCATGCCATAGTATTATTAAATGGTCCTGAATGATTTAAATATTCTAATAATTGACTATAAATTTTAGTACAATTTTCCAGATAATATTTTTTAACAAAATTAGATACTGTTGTCATAATATTATTAGCTAAAGTTCTTCCTTGAAATCTAGAATCAATAAGATATGCTATTTCAATTACAGGATTATACATACTATTCCATCTTTTTAAAATAATATCATGAATATCTACAAAAACACTACTATTTGTTAAACCTATAAATAAAATTTTTATATAATAAAATAATTAGTTTTAATATATATTATAAAAATTTAAATTAAATAAAAATTAATATAAAATTGATTTTTAGTATAAATAAAATATATACTATTATAAAATTATAATATTAAAAATTAGTTATTTAAATTATACTATAATTTATATAATAATTAATTAATTTTTAATATAACTAGGCAATAGAATTATTATAAGATTATAATATAATTAAATAACTATTTAACCTAATTTAAGCAAATTAGAGCTAGAATTAAGGTTAAAGTTTTTTTATATTATATTCTTATAATATTTTTATATTGCCTAGCTATACTATATAAGATTCTAATAAGTATATATTTATTTATACTAAAAAACTTTAATATTTACATTTATTATTTTCAAGATTTTTATACCATTTATAAAACTGGGATAAATATGAAGTATTTCCTTCAAAAATTGTAATTCCACTTGCTAAAACTTTTAAAATAACTAATAAATTTTGAACTTCATTCCAAAATTCATCATCTTGAATAATTTTTTTAATATCTAAATCAACAGAAGCAGTTGGATGGTTAATTAATTCAGTAATAGCTAAACTAATTGCTAATTGATTACATTTAATTGAATTTAAACAATTTGCTGATGAGCTCCATCTTGTTTCACCAGGTAATTTAAGAGTTTTATAATTTGATCCATATTTATTTTCTTGATATTTTTTTAAAATTGCTGCAGGAATTATATGATTTTTAAAATATTTTACTATTAATATTGCATTTGATAATATTTCTTGTGCCCAATCTAATTTAATAATATCATGAACAAGTAAGTTAATATTATGTGCTAAACAACCCATAAAAATAATTTTTGGATACTTTTTCTCTAAAATTTTTCATGCTTTTTTCATAACAGATGCATTATCTGTTATAATTGCTAAAACTTTTTCTGAATTATAAGTTAAAATAATTTTTTCTAAATCTGCTGCAATATTAATACCATTTTGTTGAATTTCACCTGTTGGTTTAGCAAATACAAACACAGGAACTGGTGTAGAAATAATATAATTTGTCCAAT
>CAJVPY010001940.1:0-17689 GCA_910591965.1 Dentiscutata erythropus | reverse complement strand
TTATTCTTAAAATTATATCCGAAAATAAGCACCTCTTATAACAAAAAAGGGGTGCTTAATTTCGGAACTATACGGTACATGTGTCAATATTATAAAAAGAAAAAGAAAATTAAACAAAAACAAAGCACAATAAATATAAATCAAAATAATAGTAATACACACATGATTTCACCTCCACAAACTGAAGATATATCATGATGGAACATTCAGTATACTTTAAATGAAAATACTTTAACGCCACTTACTTTTGAGTGGAATAGAAAATGCCCTTACTGCATGACTAAATTACTCACAGGAGAACTTTTAGACTTTTGCTGTAATTGTAGAAAACGCATTCTACCATGCTTACCATCCTATTCTACAGAAATTAACAGTATTATGAATAACTCAAATATAAGTAATCTTTCCCGAAAACTTAATGCAGTTTTTTCATTTATAGCAATCGGTGTACAAGGACAATTTGTAAAGCTTCCGGCACCATCTTCAGTTTGCATAACTGGACGTACCTATCACTGCATTCTACTAATAGATGCACCTGAACATTCAATGCATTGGTACGTTTATGATGAGCAAGAACGATACGCAGCCGCACAAAATCGTAAAATCCCGGAAGATTGGATCACAACTACTTACACTATTTTAAATCAAATTAATTCTTATATGCATTCACTACGAAGATTCCAAAATGAACCCTCTTCAGATGCGATCCTAGAATTATGTGAAAATACCTCTACAGGAGAAATAGCCACTATTATACATGCAAGTAATGCTGTAAATATTCATACACGTAGCATCATATTTGGCGCCGTGAAGATGTCGAACCTAAATTTATAAGTATACTTAGTGCACAATATGAACCACTGCAATATCCATTGCTTTTTCTGCATGATACACCAGGGTGGCACCCTAAAAACAATTATAACTTATCACAAATTAATTGGTACTGATGTCAACTATTAAACGAAGAATGTTTTTTAACATTTGGAAGACTGACTTCAGAGTATCTGGTCGATATGTACTCATGAATTGAAGAAGAACGATTAAACTATATATTGACCGAAAAAAAAAATTTTACAAAGAAAAATCAACACAAAAACCAAATAAAAAAATACTTGAAAATTATGAAGATGAAACAGCTAAAAATGATGAATAATCTACATCTTCCAGCATCTTTTTTGGGATCTAAAAGATGGTGCTCTTCACGCGTCGTGAATGCTCTTGCCCTTGCTCGTTGTCGAGGCAAACTGAGTTTTTTTATAACAATGACCACCAATCCAAATTGGAAAGAAATCAAATCACATTTAAGACCCGGTCAAAATGCTTTAGAAATCGCTCCAATAGTTGTTAGAACATTTCATTCCCGATTTAAAAAATTGAAAGAATTATTAAAAACATATTTTGGAAACATCATTTATATTGTTGATGTTATTGAGTTCCAAAAACATGGATTTCCACATGCCCATGTTGTAGTATGAGTTCATCTAGAACTTCCTATAAGTCAAATAGATAAAATTATATTAGCGGAACTACCAAATAATAATTCACGACTAAAAGAATTAGTTAAGAAATTTATGATACATAAACCACAATATTCTCCTCGGTGCATTCGTAATAACAAATGTATTTACTGATACCCAAAACCTATAATTCCTGAAACATATATTGACAAAAAAGGTTTTGCACAATATCGTCGTCGAACACAAAAAGATGCATGGGTCGTACCTTACAACCCACTATTAATTTTAAAATTGGAATGTCATATTAATTTTGAAATCGCATCGACAGTTCATTTATTTGTATATTTATACAAATACTTATTCAAAGGCCCAGATTATGTAAAATACAACATAAATATGACAACCACAGAAAATTCGAACACTTCAAATCAAAAACCAATGAATAAAACAAATCCAACATTAGATAAAAATAATTCATCAACAAAACAACAAACCATTAACGAATTCAAAGATTATATAAATAGATGATATTTATCAGCATCAGAAGCTGCATAGAGAATATTTCACTACCCCATAACAATATCTGATCCATCTGTACAAATTCTTCCCATTCACCTTCTTAATGCAAATATTCCTCAATATACATGCTTACAAAATAAATCAACTGTCTCCCTTCTAAATCGTTATTTTTTTCGCCCACTTGATACATATTTTGATAAATTAAAATATACTGAATATTACGAAAATTATTCATTATACCCCTTTAAACAAAACAAAGTACGTGATAACGATTTTATTGAACAAGAATACCCCAATGTATTAAAAAAAATGTAAGAAAACGCACATCAAACAAGATTACTAGAATAGTTTTAGTTATATCAGGAGCTGGCGAAGTTTTTTGTTTAAGAACAATACTAATGCATAAAGCTGCTAGAAGATGGGAAGAGCTCAAAATAGTTAATGGAAAAAATTATAATATCTATCAAGAAGCAGCACGTGAAATGGGATTATTTGCGAATGATAACAAAGGCATTCTAGCAATGAAAGAAGCTATCGAAAATTTTCATACTCCTGCACAATTACGATTTTTATTTGTTAAATTAATATTAGATGGAACACCTGCAATCAAACTATGGAAACAATTTAAAGATAATTACACAGCTAACAATCGAAACAACTTATACAATACTGATTCCATTGCTACCAATCTAACACTTCAACAAATAGCTTCAATGCTTGCGGAACACAGAAAATCAATGCGTGATTATAGACTTCCCGAACCTCAAATATGGAACCGAGAAATAATAACTGAACAAAACTGTTACTCCAACTATGCCAAATATAGACAACTTACAAATGAATATTATAGTAAAATGACCTTAGAACAAACAACATTTTATAAAAAAATAATACAATACATAACTTGGAAAATTGAAAATAAATCAATTCCAAAAAATGAATTTCCCATATTTTTAGATGGAAAAGTGGGACGCAGAAAAAATTTTTTAATCAACGCTATATATCATGCAGTTCGCGCTTTGAAAGAAATAATCTTATTATACAGAACTACTGCTTTAGCTGCTCTTCTCTACGAAGGTGGATGAACAGCACATTCATTATTCAGAATACCTGTAGAAGAAAACAACATAAACATTCAATCAAGCATCAAACTCAATAGTTCTCATGCCGAATTGATTCGAACAGCGATCTTAATAATATGGGATGAATTTCCCATGGCAAACAAAGCCGTGATAGAATGTGTAGACCAACTACTACGCCGAATTTGTGAAAATGAAGAACCATTCGGAAGAAAACTCTTTATAGCTATAGGAGACTTTCGACAAGTTGCTCTAGTTGTAAAAGGAGCTGGAAAAAATACAACAATTAATGCATCAATCAAAACTTCTTTCCTATGAAAATACTTCAAAATATACACTATAAACCAACCTATACGCAATGCAAATGATCCAATTTTTTCAGAATTCATAGATAATATTGGCGAAAATTATAAAGATGAAAATGTTTCATTAAACAATTTTAAAACTACTACAAATATTGAAAAAGCAACATCATTTCTTTATCCTGAAAACATACTTACAGATCATAAAATATTACAAAAAAGAGCCTTTTTAAGTCCTCGAAATATATTAGTAGACGATTTCAACCAAAAAATCCTAAATAAATTATCAGAAAAACCTTTTACAAGTTTCAGTTGTGACTATGTTAAAGAAAATGATGAAATCATCAATGATCATCCAACAGCTACACCAGACTACCTAGCCCAACTAACACATCCCGGAATACCTAACCATGAAATTCAACTGAAAATCGGAGCTATATGTTCTATCATGCGAAACATTTCTATCGACAAAGGATTAGTCAAGAATACACGAGTTGTAATAACTAAAATACATCAACGACTAATTGAAGTTCAACTTCTAGAAAACAATAACTTGAATAACATATCAGAAACCTACCTAATCCTAAGAATAAATTTCTATTTTCAACCAGATTATTGTTCATGAACCGTTTATCGCAAACAATTTCCGTTACGCCTCGCATACTCAACAACCTTCAATAGCTGTCAAGGTCTTACATTAGACCGAATAATCATAGATCTTAGAACACATGTATTTGCTCATGGACAGCTATATACGGCTATATCGCGAGTAAAAAATAGAGACGATGCATTAATACTCCTTCCAGAAAATAATACTGATACAAAAACAATCAATGTAGTTTATGAAGAATTAATTAAATAAATAAACATCAACATATTAAACCTTAAAAAAAATAACCTTTTTTTTGTTAATACCAAAAAAATAAATAATAACAATACAAAATAATATAATAACATTAATAACAATAATAAACAAAAAAAAAAAACAAAATCCTTAAAACAAAAAAAAAATTAAACTACTACTTACTAACTCATAACTACACCATTAAAAAAAAAAACTTCTAAAAACTTAAATATAAGTTTAATATAAACGTTCACTCCTAATAAATTTAAAATAATCACCTAAAATTAAATTACAATTCAAAATAAATATGCCACTAACCATATAAAAATACATACTACCAAAACATACATTTAAACATTTGTTTCTTATATCTTGCTACAATTATTAAACCGAAATTAAACTTTGATAAAAATAATACCTCATAAACACAACAAAACAATACTTATTCATATCAACATAATCTTTATAAAATTTAATTAGTTTTATTAAATTAACTAATAATATTCATCCTCTAACATTTGATCATTAACATTCGCAATCTATCTATAAATTAATATTCAACACACAAAATTGAACCAAATACCATTCGAATACACAAAAACTAACCTACTTTCATTATATACGTTCTGAAACTATTAAAATTATTAAAATATCAATAACAATAATAAAAAGCGTTATTAATAACAAAAATTTATCACCACACTATAAACTTTACCATATAATTCATTACAAAAAATCAATATTGACTATAATGATTAGATTCAAACCAATTTAACGACAATTAAAATTATTAAATAACAAACAAATTTTAAGTAAATTTTCTTTCAGATATAAAACAAACTCAACTTTAATTACCTATTACATGTAAAATAAAATCCGAACAATAATTAAACATAAATTCATAAAAAAAAATCACAATAAATCGATACAAATAAAAAAATTTTATAATACCCAGAACTTTTGCAATAACAAAACTAACTCAATTCAAACCACATAAAATTAAACAACCTCTAATAAAAAAATAACTCAACAACAACCATATTAAAATTAACAAAATAGCACAAAAACTTTTCTATAACTAATACAAAGATTTATACAATTTACAACACTTTAAACACATACTACCATCTTTCATAAATTATTTATATCAACATGCCACTAATCTATAATTCAATAATTATTATAAATTAACAAATCCTAATTTTAATTAATTATTAAATTAATTAATAATTAACAGGGGCGCCGGTGGCGCCCCCATTTCTCTTGTATCTTATAATTTGATCTCCTATCGATAACTTAATATGAAAATTGCCATATGTCCGAAACTCCCCGACGAGCATGCTCGTGTTTTGTGTTGGTTGATTATCCACATCCCAGAATGTTCCGATATTACTCAACCTTTTCTTTGACTTACAGCTGTTATCATTATTCCTAGGACACCTGGCAAAAAATTAGCCCGAATGATTATTCTGCCAATTCGATAAGTTATTGATTTCGGTGTGATCTGTGTACAAAAGCAATCATGTCGACAAGTTCTCCATTATTAATTTTTCGCTTGAATACTTGCCTAACATGTCTGGTGTGTTTAGTTTGTACGAAATTTTATGGAAAAGACTGTTCTTGTCAACCAATAAATCTTAATAAAAAACGTAAAAAAGGATCCGAATATAAATTAGACTTTTGTAACAAATATATTACACGAACAGGTGCCGCTATTAAAAAAGTTAAATATGAACATGAATTTGTTGACTGGTTTAAAAATGAAAAATTAATCTCTGGTTAAGATTCCAAACGACCAAGATATTATTAATATTTGTTGAGAATGCATGAAGAATTATGATAAACGAAATCCAAGTAGAAAATTTTATATGTTTATATTTGTTTATATATTTTTCGTCTTCGACAAGAAACGAAAAATAATTAGAATAAATAATGCTTTCGTTTGAACGAAAATATATCTTGCCAAAGAATAGGAATCGAAACTTGTTTTTTTTTAAAAAACGGATTTTTCATCATCGACAAGGAACGAAAAATAATTAGAAAATAATTAGAAATAAATAAATGACTTCGTTTGAACGAAAATGGATCTTGCCAAAGAATAGGAGTTGAAGTTTTATACAATTCTTTAAAAACTAATTTTCGTCGAAAAATAATTAGAAATGAATAAAAGCTTCGCTTGAATGAAAATGGATAATAGGAATTGAAATTTTACGCAATTTTTTTAAAAAACGATTTTTCGTCGAAAATAATTAGAAATGAATAAAGGCTTTGTTTGAAAGAAAACGAATCTTGCCAAAGAATAGGATTTGAATTTTACACAATTTTTTAATAATTAGATCTTGTAAAGAATAGGATTTTAAATTTTATACAAATAAACCCGAATTTTCGTCGAAAAATAATTAGAACCGATAAAGACTTCGTTTAAGCAAAATTTTACAACTTACAAGTGCGCATGTCAATATTGTAATATATATTAGTCGCCTGATCATATTAAATTACGTATTTGACATATCGATATTTGTTACTGGATCTTATTATTATTATTCCGAAATATATAACTTAATTTTTTGCCAGGAATAATGATAACAGCTGTAATGAAATCTTCGCACTAAAATCTGCCAATCATATGAAAGTGATAAATCATCTCAATCTAAACTTATATATAACTGAGATAAAATTTTTCTGTCCAGGCAATACAAATGACAGAGGCAGATCCGAAAAGAATTCATACTTTGCTTCGTGAATTACAGAATTTAATTAAAAATGCACAGGAACAATGGGGCGTCACATTAACGGGACAGGGAGCCATTAACGACAAGCTTAAAGCATTTACTCCAATTGCTAATGGTACTGCCTGCAATTTTATTAGTTCGAGTATTATTTGTAAACTGACTGCCATTTGACTTTTTTTTAGCTGTTCATCCACTTGGACCTGTTAATATAGTCGGTTTATCTACAGAATTCTCGCAGAAGATTGCTTCGATACGCTCGACAATATCTAATTTTCGAAATACAACTATACAAGATATATCACAACTCAATTTGAGTATTGGATCTGATTCGTTATTAAAAAAATATCAATATACTTTAAAGGTAAGATAAACTTCTCACTATAATCGTTCATGTATTGGCATAGGCTTTTACCTTCTTTAATTATAAGGAAGAATCAAATAATCTCAATACGGTTTCAGAAGTTCGAGATAATATCAAGATCTGCAAAGAGTTAGCTTTAGATATATGTCAAGATAGCCAGGACACATTTAAATTCGTAATCCAAGAGACAAGTACTTTTTGTAAACAACTCGGGTGTGTCTTCTATGTATTATTTTATCTTCATACCTATTTTCTAGTTCTAACTTAGCGATATTAGACTTAAAGTGTGGGACGCAGAACGAAGTCATGGTTCCACTCTTACATTATCGATAAGTGGATCTATTTTCGTAATGGATGTAAGTAATTATTCTAAAATTGAATGTAAATAATTTTTTTCAACTGCCCTCAAATAGATGAAGTTCTCTTACAAAATTGTTTTCTAAAGACATTTATTTGTTGTATTAATTTCTATAAAAAAATTTTTTTTTGGAGATCAAATTTGATGAGACAACGCATAAAATAGTTCAAGTCATAATTACTTACACGCACACACCCAAAGATGATAATCGCGTGCGTTCATTTATTATTTGTAATACAGCAATTTTTATAACCACCATCTTCAATTGACATTTGTCCATAATACCTGCAAAGATTGACAATTTGCTGACACTACAATTGAGGTATGTTTTCATCTTAAAATTCCTTTAACATAGTATTTGTTTTCAATATTGATTCTGATATTTACTTATTATATAAGCAATTTCCGGTATTTTAAATTGTTCAAAAAAAATCTTCAAGCACTGGCAACACTAGATACGTTATCTAAAATATTTAGTGTGGACTGTTTTCACTGTATAAAATGCATATCTAATGATATTAAGTCAATATATGAGAAAGAATTGTATGTTTCATGTTAGCAATTTATAAAAATTACTATTTATTTTGTAAATTAAATGATATTCTTCCTTCTTTCCATATTATTTAATTTATTGCCGATGTTAGTTCTGCTTTGGCTGGAGATATCCAAAAAATATTAACTGATGGGCACGGAATTCCATTGTTTCATGTGGAGCGAGTTGGTCCTTCAATTGCTTATTGGGCACCTAAGTACCGCATTAGTGAAACAGATTGGAATAATGTTAAGGATATTATTGTGAAAGGTAGCGGTTAATGTAAATTTTTCTATTTATATAGATTTATATAGATTTATATAGAGTAAAATACTAAATACTTGACTTTAGGTGATAGCTGTGAGAGTCTCAGTTCATTCTATCAATTATGGGTTATGATGGAAGAGTCACGATCAAGAAATACTTTTTTACCCATCGAAAGAAATCATTATTTAATCGAAGAAAACGATAATGAATTTGAGTTGTTAGAAAGGTAATTTGTGTAATTGACTTTATACTATCTGTTTTATATAGTTCATGAAAATTTGCCTTATTAATCAAACTTTTTGCATGTATAAGTTATGACTTCATGCCCCAAGATCTTACGTTTCCACTGCTTCCAACACCACTGAAGTTCTTACAGCAGCCAAAGGATGGTTCACAAACGTCCGCAAACATACAATTTGTTTTATGGCTTTTTCCACCAGTGTACGTTACAGACACAGTAGCCAAAGAAATTGAAGATTTGGCAGGTATTACAATTTAATTTGTTCAATTGACCTAAATATATACTAGATCAAATGTATATGTAGAAAACTTAAGTTGTATTGTTATGTCAGGATTTTTTGGGAGCAGAATCATGACAGATGATCCTAAAAGTTTGTCTCTGGAACAACTTTTGGTATGTATTCTCAGCTCGCATTCTTGTTATTATAAGATAAGCTACTTACACCATGTACACCATGATGGTAGATATCAGATATAATTCCGCCGGCTAAGATGACTCGCGGATCAGCTATGGATATTAGTTGGGAAAAAGTATACATCACTTTAATATGATTATGAACACATTTTTATTGTATAACATATGGCATAATAATTTTTTTTTTTTAGAAATTTGAAGATTCTCCCTATATTCAAATGTATACTCTAGACATGAAACACACAAATGCTAAAAAAATCGAGCGTATTCCTTTCATTTACCCTTTTCAAATATTTAGTTATATTGAGGTTTGTTATGGTCATATGTTGTTATTTTGATTTTAACATGATAGCACTTTTATATATTTTTGTATTATATTTATTAGATATTACGCCAACAACTTGTTTATAATGCTCTATTTCAAAGCTGTTTTAACTCTTCTACTTATTGTCCACAACAAAGTTCATCAAAATCATCTGCCACCACTTTCGAAGGTTTGATACGTATTCTTTGTTTATCTATTTCTTACATTTTTTATATTAAACCATTCCTGACTATTATTCTATGCACAAAACATTATTACGAAAAGTTAATTCTAATACAACAAAAGTTAAAGTTAAGGTTCAAACAACAAATCCACCTCTTTTATTATCTGTATCTTTTCAGTTACCAGATACTATGACAGACGTCTTACTGCAAATTAATATTTTGCGAGATTGTCAACTTTATGTTATTTCCCAAAATCAACTTTGGGAAGATAAGGGCAATACTGATACAGTTTTAACTCAAACGTTACAACTATGTCACGATGTGCCGGTTTTGGTGAAATGGATACTTAATACATCAGTTAATGATTTTAAATCGATTAAAGAGGAGGACTTAATGGAACTTTGATAATGGACAATATCGTCTTGGACTCTGTTATGAAAAAGGTATAGGTACTAATGAGAATAAAGAAGAAGCATTTAAATGGTATCTAAAATCTGCTGAAGATGGTAATTAATACTTAAGGTAGTATTGATACTAATAGATCACCTTGTTGCTGAGTTAGAATTATTGACTATAATAAATATTTGTTTACTAATTTCGATATTTAAGATAAAAATATTATTGTTAAAATCATTGACGATTTCCTTTCGAGATTCCTCAGCTATTTTTTCCTTCATTCTTGCACGTTCTTTGAATTTTCTCAAAAATTCTTCTAATGCAATTTCCAATTTTTCCAATTGTTTCATCATTTGTGAGGACTCATTGTGTGACATTTCAAGGATAGAAGATTTTTGAAAATTGACAACTTTTGCTTTCCATCAACTTCACGTATGGTGGATTTCACGATCTTATTATTTTCTTTAAGTTGGCGTTTTGCTTCATCATATGGCGATTCGATGATATTTCCTACGACTTTATTTAAAGTATTAACACATTTATATGCCTCTTCAGGCTCATTATTTCGAGATATTTGTTTAATTATAATGTCATGAAGATTTTTTCTAAATTCTTCGCCTGTAGCCACGTTAAAAATGTTTATCAAGAAACTGGTAAACGGATTTAAATCGCTAAAATGCCTATTTAAATGAGAATGATCAATTACAGGTTTTCATTCGCACGCATAATTTCATTGTTTCCACAATTGTAATCATCCGATCATAAATACTGTAGAACAGTGTTGTCACTGGAGGACTGGAATCCCACTGGACGTCCAGATTCCAGATTCTTCCAGCATTCCGTGAGAAACCCGATTTTCTCACTGGAATTTATTCATCTGATTGGCTAATCTAAACGGGACTATTGGCCAATCAAATTAATTGGTGACAAAGCTTCCAACTATTCAATGCGGTTTACTTTCCAACTTGTCTTTTTGATACTCAATTTCACAATAATTCTTTAGTTAGTTAACAAAGTCTAACATTATCGCACGATCTATGTTGGATTATCCAAATTATTCTGGTTATTAGAAATGACCGACCCGCTCAAATTTTAATATCTGCTCACTATCTTCAGTGATTGATTTGAATCGGCCAATCAGAAGCCACTGGAAGTCACTGGAAGTCACTGGACGTCACTGGAACTTCCAGTTCCACTGGGATATTCCAGTGAACAACACTGCTGTAGAACTTTCAAAAATATTATGATCTACAATATTTTTCCATATTTTTTTTTTTACGAATTTTGTGTAGGATATTTGTATGATTAATTGCCTGGGCAACTTTTTAAAGTAATTTGAAAACGCTAAAAAATTAACATTAATATTATCACATTATACTACTGTATATACTGTAGATGCAATTATCTAAAAATTTTTTCTTTTAATTGTTAATTTTATTCAAACAAATTTGCCTACAAACTTTTGATCAAAATTGTTTTTGGGAATACAACTTAAATACACTAAATAATAATGTACCTCCCCCTATAATCCTATTACCGGACAAACTACTTGCCAAGAGCTTTTAGTAAATACCACTTTTAGCTATTTCCAACAGCACCTCATCTTTATTTTTCTTTAGCGTGGTGAAATCACCTTAGTAAAAGTCAAATCACGAAGTAGATTAGTGGTGGCAGAAAAATGTCGAGATCAAATGATTGGTGCTCATTTCCGACCTCTCAAAAAATCCGATAGAATTTTGTTTCTTCCCTTAACATATTTCGAGTGCTAAAGTTGAATTATGATTATTATATTCATATTTTGATGCTCACTCCGAACTAGCCCACATATTCATTGATCTCGTGATCTCGACATTTTTCTGCCACCACTAGTCAACTTATTAATGGGCGGATCGATTTATTGATATCTGATAATTTTAAACGGCACGGCACATCCATGACGTGATTAAGTCATTTAAATACGCCACTTTAACAGAGATAAATGTGTAGTTGTAGGCAAATTTGTATAGAAAAGTCTATCTTTAAGAGAATAATACGTATTGATTTGAAAATTATTACAATAACTGATACAGTACTAGGGGTGTTCAATACCGGGATGCTATATACGTATATATCTCTCAAAAGCTGTTTAGAATTCAAAAACCTTATACTGAAATTTAAAACTTTATATAAAACTTCTACGTATCTTATTCTAAACCTGTCTAACCGTAGCGATGGGAATTTCTAATTATTAAATATGAATTATTAACAATTAAAAATTAATTAATAAGTTAACAATAATTTCTAAGCTACGTATTAATAAATGAATTATCCAATATGCATAGAACATCTTCGTAATCAATAGCTTTTTTAAAATTTGTCGATTTTCTATAAACCGTTGATCGCATCAATTAAAAAGCTGTAGTGGAAGATTATATCGCTGATATAGAACTACAGTATTATTAATTAATTTTTTTTATCGCTACAAAATCATTTTTATTTAGAGTACATAAAAGATATTTGGAAAATACGATTTAATTCGCTGATTACGCATTCTATTGATACTTTCTATGCATATTGGATAATTCAATTATTAATTGTTAACAATGATTTATTAACAATTTCATGTTACAAAAGATCCTGGTAGATCTGCTTTTATCTGCATTATCCATTATTAGATTGGCAAAATCGATGATCGGACAAATAACTCAATTTGGTTTTACCTTGCTGCTCGGAACGAGGACTGTAACAATTAATAATTAGAAATTCCCATCGCTATATACTCTCTATACGTCTTAATTATTAAATAATTATATACTGTATAGCGATCATAAAGTACCCCCATATATTAGTATTCGGGTATTATATTAGTCTAAACCAATATATACCGGGTATTATAGCATTCACATGGTCTTAAAAATTTTAAATTATTTTAGGGATCGATCTTGCGGTTGGCAGGAGTTTCCTAGTATGTACTTTATGGAGCGCTACGTTGGGCACTATGTAAATCAAATTTATGTATAGTCCTATATGAACATTTGAATAGACAATTTTTTGTGTAATGATCATAAAATATGGGCGAATCTATTTGTCGCCGGCAGTTACAAAAGTCTTAACAAAAAATGTTCATTGCATAATTTTACTATATATATGACCTTTCTAACCCTAAATATAACTGTAAATAAAATCCGGGTGCTGTCACTACCAGTGACAAATAGATTATTTCAATAAATCAAATAAAAATTTAATAAAAAATTTTTTTAAAAAAAACGCTCTATTTGTCTAAAATATACGTTCTGCTGAGCAATCGAGCAAAATTTTTAATCTAGTTAATGTGTAATTTACGGAGGAGATACAATTTGAAGTTTATAAATCTTATATTAAACGACTATAAAAAATTATCAAATTTCAAATTGTATCTCTTCAATAATTTACATATTAACTTCTTTAAAAATTTTACTCAATTGCTCAACAGACCCTATATTTTAGACTAATAGAGCGCTTTTTTTAAAAAAATAAAAAATTTATAATAAATTCGATAAAAATTTGTCGAAATTTGAGTTTTTTAATATGAATCATCGTCTTCATTACACGAAAAAATTTCACTAGTTATTTTTACTATGAGACTATACATAATTTTGATTTACATAGTGTATCGAACTACGTATTCCTGCCAATTTATTTCTCTCATTGCCAATTTAATATATATCGATATTACAGAAAAAAGAAGTTAACTTTATTAATCTGGAGTAGCAAAGCCATGAATTCACGATTCACTATTATTAATGCTTCTCACTTCGTGAGGAATCACGAGATGATTAGCCAATCAGATTTTGGATTTTTTCTTTAGCTAGATAAGCCTAATAGGAATTCGGGAAATGACTATGAATAAAATGCACGTGCAAAAAAATATATTATTTTTTCTAATTGTAGAGTCTGGACAAGTTTGTTCGAGCTCATCAAAATTGTGCAGAAGCAGGATCAGCATCAGGCTAAATTTATCTCTGATAGACAAGCTTGTCCAGGCTTGTCAAAACTGCACAAAAGAATGAATGAATTGTGTGGCATAGTACAGCATATCAAGTGATAATTTATGGTGCAATACTTCGCAATAAACATATTATATATTTCAAATGCATTCACACCTTTGCAAATCAAATAAAAGTATAATCCGTTTTTGAGACTTGCAGTTCAGGTTCATTATTTTTAATGATTTTATATTTTGTCTGTAAAAATCAAATCATTAAGTAATGAGATCCATCTAGCTTTAACAAAAATTCTAAATATACTGTACCCTGCTGAGCAACCAAGCTAATACCTTTTGCAGTCAATTGAATGTATAAATAACTATCAAAAGTAAAAAATAGATGATACGAATAAGTGAATGCAAAGATATCTTTGTTAACAACTAGTAGAAATACTCTTATTTACCTCGAAATTAGCTAACAATTAACACACTTTCATGTGATTAATCTTATTTCTTTCATTCTTGATATGAATAAGCAGCTCTTGCAATCTCTGCTCAGCTTTCTCTCATGAAGTATGTGAGTAGCGCATTTCTTTGCAAAAATCTTTCACTTTAAAGTGTTTGATGTAGTCACGTATCCAATTCAGGTCCATACTATTTTATAAAATATCAGAATTTTAGGTACCTGTAATCAATCAATCTCTCTAACACATCCTAATTGGATAAAAATCATGAGAGGGTAAAATTTTTTTAGATCAAAACACAAAAGTATTGTTTTTGATAGATCTGTGGTTGCTTTTTTTGATAGATCTAAAAGTACCTAAAATTGAGTTACATTTTTGATACATTACATATTAGCATATTTACTGTAAAATCCAGACACATATACTTAGTATTAGGCTGGACAATTGGATATAAATATTGGACTACACTTGTCCAGTCTAGTAACTTGAATCGGTTAAGCTATAATCAGTTAACCGACCCAAACTGAATAAATTTTGGGCAACTAATTGAGAAAATTCTTAATCAGTTAACTCAATACAACTAGTTGGCGGGATCAATATGATATGAGAAATGTCAAAATAATATAGAAGAGAGTAAAGTTCCAAAAAGTTCTGACAAGAAAATAAATAAACATAAAAGACAAGCAGGTCAAGACAAAAATTAGAATAATGCTCCAAGAATTTTCGAAGGCCAGTTGGTAGTTGGTTAAATAAAATAATTAGGTTTGGTTAACCAATTAAGAGAATTTTTTCTCAGTTCAAATCACTAGTCCAGTCTAGTCCAGTTCAATCTATTGGACCAAAAGGTATTGAACAATAATATATAAACCAATATATAATAATTATTGAACATATTGGACTGGATATATGTTCAAGTCTAATATCTAGTTTAGTCCAATAGCATAAAAATAGTTGGACATATGTTCAGTGCCAACACTGCATATACTCTCCTATTTATAAGCAAACTTTCGTATATAGCAACTTATCTAATCTTTCCAACCAAACCAAATTTAAATAAGTATACTATCACTTATTATATTTTTTGTTTATTTGTTTACATAATGTCTACTATACTTCTGACATCAATACCATGTAAGTCTTATTATCCTTATTATAGTACAATCAATCATGTATACATATTTAAAGCCCAATTGGGTAAATTGTATAATGATCACCAAACAGAAAGACGGATAATTTGAATTGCAAATCATGTAGTGAAGTAATTACACATCGCCTAAAAGATGACATAAAAAAATAATGAGAAACTTCTAAACCAAATAAATAAGCAGATATATAAAAATAATAAAAATATACCTTATGAGGAGTTGCTACTGTTTTTCTAATTATTTTCATCTTTTCGATTGGGTTTTTATAATATTCTTATTATTAGTAGTATAGAATGAAAGCCTTTCAATATATTTTTTTATGAAATTCTGAAATACAAATCATGAAGTTGATAATTTAGCAGCTAACAATAATACAAAAAGACTACAAATTTAACTTCAAATTTTCTACTTCATATAAAGCATTTTCAACTAAACACAGACTAATATTACTTTTTAGTATTTCAAATTCTCCTATTAAATATATTCTGTATATAGCATTATATAAAAAGTCTATAGTATATATATAGATATTATAACTTGCCAACAGAATACTAAATTGATTAAATAAAAACATTCAGAAAAAAATATATATATATTCAAAAAGCTAACTACCAAATGCATGAATTCCAAATATAGTCATGTCTAATTCAAAACATTTCTTTTTATATATGTTATCTAATGAGTTTTTTATTAATACTCCTAAATCCACAAAATCAACATTTGCAAAACAAGAGCTACTTTTGTAAAGCGATTTGAATAGGCCAAATACCACTTCAAATTTGCTACTTCTTTTATTAACTGTAATTGTGAAGTTGGGTTTATGTCTTTCACTTTCATTATTGTTATTTGTTTTTCTAGATGTGCTTACGAATAACAACTTGTTTGACCTACAAAGAAAGAAAATGTAACATTAATACTACATTTAAATGCAAGAATGAATAACACTGATCTGTAGAATTATCAATCAATTGTTCTATTCAGTCTGTTGGGAAAAAATGAATGTAAAAAAAAATATATTGAATGATGTACGTAGGTATCTTCTATTGTTTTGGGACTATCAAAACTTGTTTGCCAATTCTCAGTACTAATTAAAATTATTTTAGTAACTTAAAAAATACAATAATCAAATATCAAGAAATACCCTATATATGATTTCAAACATTCTAACTGGTTCTTAGCAATTTTTTATCAGATAAACTCAAGTTCGTCCTTAAATTATTATAAAAATTATCAATCTCTTTTTCTAAAACCTCTCTGGTCTGTTCCCAAGCAACTTGAGCATATCAATAACCTATTTCTTTAACCACATTTGGCAAATCATGTTTTAGATATCTTATCTTCATTTGCTTAAAAATCTTTGTGCAGATAGCTAATGAAATATCCAATTGTATATAAATAAAGTTTTCCTCTAAAAGGAGTTTGGAATTTAGAGCCCTGAGCAATAAAAAATCCAATACATTAGCATTATAATACAAATATTGCATAAAAAGAAAGATACATGTTGCCTAACAAAATTTTGCAAAAATGCTTTAAGAATATCAATTTATGCCTATTTGCTTTGGATTCAGCATATTTCTTGAAATGAAAAAATGCATTAGTTATGTTTGTATTATCAATTGTTCACTTCTATACAGAATTTAAAACTCATTAATGTTATGTATGTAAATAAGCACACATCTATACATACATACTGTTATTATTTGTTTCAAATTCTCATATAAATTCTATTCCAGTATATATATACATTTAGTACTATTAGTTTCCTTCTGCCTATTTTCTTTTGCAGACAAATCATCCTGATATTTAACTTTTTCTGATATGTTAAACTGTAGATAAGTTTTTGTTTTTTTTTCTATACTTTTCTGATCTACTTATGCTATCATTATTAGCCTATAAAGGAATTATATAAATTAACCTATTTTTAAAAGGAACTCCTAATACACAAATCCTTATTACAGAGATATATTCTATACCAACCTTCCTTGATAATGATAAATATATGTAAAATTAATAGATTTAAAGGTAGGGTGTATGTAGATCAATTTTCATATGATCTACATGGTATATTAAATTTTTACATAGTAAACAAAAAAAATGCTTCTAATAAAACTTTTTAATACCTCAACCAATTTGTATCAAATTTATA
>CAJVPY010001939.1:0-17691 GCA_910591965.1 Dentiscutata erythropus | reverse complement strand
TGATGTAATATGTAAGCTGTCTTCGGACAGCCCACCTGTTTGAACTAATAAAGTGCCAGGGGCCTAAGTGGTCACCTAAATATTAAAAAAAATATATATATATAATAGTGCATTTTTCTTGTTCATAGCAACTTTTGGGTTGCTTGGTAGAGATAGCACCTTATTTTGTTAGCCTTCTTGGCTTTTATTTTTGTTTTTTTTTTTACATGTCTTTTTATTTTTTTTTTTTCTTTAAAATTTTTCTTTCGTTTATTTTGTTTTGTTATTAGATATAGTTCTTTTTTTTCATAATCAGTGGTTTTGTAGTATTAGTATAAAATCACTATTTTTTTGCTCTTAGTAAAGAAAAAAAAATTAAAGGAATTAGCTCTTAATAGGCTAACAAGGTCTACCCAACTTGTATACAAGATGGTGCAACGAGTCGCTCATAGGCATAGTTTCTGCAGCCAGGAGATGTCAAGCTTGCAATTTAAAAGCTTAGTTTAGTTAGAATAGTTTACTATTGTTGATTAATAGGCGATTTACTAATTATTTGGACAAAAATTTTTTTTTTATATATAAATTTTACTATGAGTGTGAAAGCACAGCGTCTCTATCTAAAACTTTTTCTTATACTAAGTAAATCACTCTTTGGCTTCTAACAAAAGTTGTAAGGCTCATAAAAATGTATTTAATACTGAAAAGATATTAAAATTGGCCTAGTAGTTCTTGAAAAATCTTTAAAAAACTACCAGGCCAATTTTAATATCTTTTTAGTATTAAATACATTTTTATGAGCTTTACAATTTTTGTTAGAAGCCGAAGAGTGATTTATTTAGTATAAAAAAAAGTTTTAAATAGAGACGCTGTGTTTTCACACTTATAGTAAAATCTATATATATAAAAAAAATTTTTTGTTCAGATGACTGGTAAATCGCCTATTAAATAAATAAAGTTTTGTATTTGAGCTTTGACAAGATTATTAAAAAGTTAAAAGAAAAAAAAAAAATTTGAGCTAATTATTTTTTTTTTATTTTTTTTTTAAAGTGAGATCTTGCTTATATCTTTATTGAATAATTTATATAAAAAGTTATATAGTAAACTATGTACCACTTAACTTGTACAAATACAAATATATATAAATTATATGCAAAAGTAAGAGCTTAAACTAATTTAACAATTTATCTGCGATCTAAACCTACTAGAGTGGTCAAGGCTCACTTAGCTTTTAAGATTAGTATAAAGTTTGTAGATATACTAGAGAAGACCTATATAAGGCTCTAACTATTGAACTTTTTTGTCGCTAGTCCAGCTGGTAGGCATGTATTATTTTTGTTATACACTTGATCTGGTTGTCCACAAAGATAGCTATATATATAGATTTTTTTATATTGTTTTAAAGCTAAATGCTTTTTGTATTTGGGCTAATTATATGATAAGCTAAATATAGTAAGTAATATTAAATTATTTGTTATTTGTCGCTAAATTTAGTAAATATCTAAAGCAGAGTAGATTTTTATAATATATATTTTATTGAATTAACTTTAGAGTTATGGTTATTTTGGATTATAATTAGAGCAGGTTTTAGATATTTTATTTATATATTAGCAAAATTGCCTTCTCGACATTTTTATTTAGCTTACCCAAGATAGGTTTAGACTGCTATTTTTTGTATTTTTAAGTTTTTTGCTTTTTTTTCTTGTTTTGCTTCATCAGCGATCATCAAAATTCTATAATTTGATTGGCTGTATATCACGTGATTCTGCTCTGCTTTAGATGTTCTCTAAATTTAACAGTTTTTCTAGATTTTTTTTTCAAATGCTCAATTTTTCTTTTAAATAGATGGTTTTCATTTTTAAGGTCTTTTACTTTGGTTTCGAGAGTCTGGATTTGTAACTAGGTTTTTAGGGTCTATCTTTTGACTATCTTGAGTCTTTCTTTGATGCTTGAAGTATTTTTTTCATTTCTTGACTATTAGTGTTAACTTTTTTAGATCTGAAGCATTTTTGGATATATCTTCTTGATATTAATCTTTTGTGATTTCTTTAATATAGTCATTATCTAATTCTTTAATGTTTTGTGATTTATATTTGAATTTATTATTTTTATTTTTATTGTTGTTTTTAATATTCCATAGTCTTTCTATTAGTTAGTTTTCACAAAAGTTTCTGACTAAAAAATCTTCTGTTTCTATATGTCCTTTTAATTTTAGTTTTTCTTTTTTTATTTCTTTGCCTATTTTTAAACTTTCTTCTAGAATTTGTATTTCTTCTTCTTGTTCTCTTGCTAATATATATTTTTTTAGGTTCTTTTTTTTCTTTGTTAAAGTCAATTATTTTGTTTTTAATTTCTATTAAGCATTCTAAACAATATTTATTTCAGTAATCTCTATTTTCAATATGTACTTTTAATATTAGCATTAAACATGCTTTACAAAGATTATATGTTTGAAAGTCTATTTGTTCTTGAAAATCTTCTAGTTTTTCCTTTTCTTTTACATTTAAGTTTAATGAATTGTTTAATGCTTCATTTAGGTCATCTTGGTTAGTTAATGATTCTAATTCTTCATAATAATTTGATTTTGCTACTCTGTTTTGATAATATTAGTGGTAGTTCATTATATTATCTGTTTGTTCATCAATTATTATTTTGAAGTTTGGGTTATCATGATTCCATTAGTTTGTTTTTGTTATATATTTGTATAGTCTTCTGATTTTTGATTTAATATAGTCTGGGATATTTCCATATTTGGTATTTCCAAATATTGTAATGATCTATATTGTACTACGGTCTAAGAGATTTCCAAAATTTATTGGTAAGTCTAAATTTGATTGGACAAAAATTTCATATAAATGGAAAGAATTTCTTAAGCTACAGAAAATACCTTACTTATTACATCAACTAATACTCTAGATTTCGTTGTCTATTTAATTACAAACTTTTTTTTATGAATAATGCAATATACTTGAATTTTTTTTTAATTAGAATATGAATTGTTATATGAGCTTAATACATAACTTTTTAGAATGGCTTGTAACTAAAAAAAAATTGAAATACAAGGTGTATTCCAAGCGTATTACTATTGAAAAACATCTGGCTGATCTGATTTTGTAAATGTTTAAGAATATACAACTACGTATCAATTAAAAAGTATTCCAACTGAGCAACGTGTGTTGAATTTTTAATTTATTTTAACTAATACTTAAATTTATAGTTTTAGATAATCCAAATTTGTAAGTGATTGATATCTTGTAGAAAAATTATATAAAAATTTACAATGGTATATTATTCAGGTAAGATATATTCAACAGTTATGCTAAATAGATTTCTGAGTATATGTACTATTGTCTTTGAAATATTATTTTAGTTACAGGATTGCATTTAATCAATATTTAAAACCTTTAGAGACAAGGCTATTAAATCATTTAGAACTGCCAAATATGAATAGTATTCGATTTTAAATCTAATACAGGTAGAAAAAAGATTGTTAGTATAACTTTGATTATTACAACAATAAAAGCAGGTAAAAATTATTATTTATTTTATAAATTTATTTAATTTTCTAGCTCTACTTCATCTTCAAGTCCTTCTTGTTCATTATAAAGGTCTCTAATACTCTGTATGATCTCTTGTAATTAACTACGATTTTTTTGCTTTAACCACAATACTTTGAACTATCGGAAATATTAACTGAACTTAGTAATGAATTGATAATCATTATAAGCTCTTGTTTTGACATATTTGCTTCATCTGTAGCGGCTGCTGCTTCTTGAGCAATAATAGGTATTGGCCGAAGTAAGTGATTTGATTTGTTTTTTTTAAAAGTTTCATCAATAAACCTTATTCATCTTTTACATACCAAATCACTAAAATTTTTTAGCTGCTCACTAAGTAGAGACTCCCCTCCAAGGCTCCTAAATATGTAATTATTGCTTTGAAGATTCAAAAACTCAGTTTTTCATAGTTGAATTCGAAATCGTTGTGACTCTACAGTGTAGTCTAGACGCGACCAACTTCCTGATAATTCATTATTAGTATGCCCAATCATATTAAATAATATGTGATGCAGCTAATTACAAGTTATATATTTTTTTTAATTTTAATATTTAAATGTAGTTTTCAAATATATTTCACTAACCTTTATAAACTTTATACAATTTTGTGCCACTATTCTCCAATGTTTTTGTGTAGGTACAGGTGGAATCAAGGCCTTTAAAGATTTATTAACTTCTTCAAGAATAGCATTAAGGCCTTAATATTGGTTACAATATCCCGATCGTGAAATAACTGAGTATGATTCTATGTGTTGTCTAACTTCAGGTTTTAACTGCATCAATTGCTCTTCATAGGTTATCTCAATTAAACAGTATATAGAGTGTCTACAACCAGACCATATTGGAGCAAATATACGTCGAGCAGTACTTATTAACAATAGTCGACTGTTTCTAACCTCTGTATGAAAATTTATAATTGCCTGGAGGTAGATAAATGCTTATAATAATTATTAGCTAGAATAATATTTTATTTTATTTTATTTTATTTTATTTTTACTTAAATCTTACTTGTTCAAATTTCAACTTATATATATGATTATTTTGTCTTTTTGCCCAATCTAGATAACCATCAACTGAGGGATTTTCAGTTGTGACTATATATAGCTATAATAGTTCACGTATAATAGCATATCGATAAATATTGCAAATGGAGTCTCACAATTTGTGATGGTCAACATATTTTTTGAAATATCCAAGTTGATTTTCAGTTCTGTATCCTTGAATATTGGCAAATTTTTTGATATCAATTATCCTTAAAAAAATACGTTAATATAAATTAGATGCTAAACCAAAATATTATATTAATTTTATAATAACATTAAGTTATCGTGCAAACTCTTATAATCATAAATTTTTTTCTTTTTGTTATTTTTTGTATGTTATTACATAAGCACAACAATCTCGAATTAAAACTCAGTTAGCCAAAATGACTTGAAAATCATGATCATAATTGCACAATAACATCGATATCAAATCATGCAATGATAAATATCATAAAATTTGTTCTGTCAGAGCAAATGTTCTGCTGTGCGGCACATGTCAGCCAACTATTTGCTCTGACAAAACAAATTTTATAATATTAATCATTGCATGACCAATATTTTATACATATTCAAAAAAAACAATAATACCAATTTAGCTTCACGAATACTTTGAGCATATTCATTTCTTTATGCAGGGCACCAGGAATTAGTATAAGCCACAGGAAGTCTTTTTTAATCTTTTGAACTAGATTATAAGGGACACTATCGCAAGTAACTAGTAGCCATTTTCGTGCTTTTTGGCTTATTTCCGTAATACTCTGTATATACTCTAATACCTTTTTTACATTATTTATTGAATTAGGGTTATATTCTAATAAATTTGGCATATGTATTTCTGGAACAATAACATCATTATCAGGTTCTAAATGTTGGGTAATACTAATATATTCAAAATGAGAGCTTTTTTGTTTATAAGTATACGAATAGAACTTAATTACGAGAGATTTTGATTAAGAGTCTGTATTATTAAGTTGTGCAAGCTCCTCAGTAGATTCTGCTTGTAAAGTAGCTAATGTATCTAATTTCTCATTACAATTAGAGCATGTATGCCTTTTATTTTCAATGTTAGTCGTATTGCATTTTTTACACCATTTTGATTAACTCCCAACACCTTTTTGATTCTTAATACTTTGATCAATAGCATTTATTTCTTGATCTTTTTCAGTTATAAGGTCTTCTAAAATCAATGATAAGTATATTTTTAATTCTAATTCGTATTCTTTTTTCATTTCTGGTGTAAAATAATATAGCTCTTTATATTCTTTATCAGTTAACGGATTATCAAGCCAAAATACACTTACAAATTGAGTTAAGTCATTTTTATTCATATTTAATGCAACAAAACTTGTAACTATATGATATATAACCGTGTTATATCCATGATCAAGATAATTATGCTAACTTTGTTGTTCATTATCGAAAGCTAAGAATAAAAGCCCTTTAGGTAAAGGTTCATTTTCAATTGCTAATGATTCTAACCAGTTAACAAATTTAGTATAGCTTCCAGAACTAATTACATGGTTATCAATATCAATAATTGTTTTAGATCGCGATAGTGAATATTTGATACCTGATATAGCTAAATTTATTTCTGATACATAGTTTTTATGTCATGATCTATATATTGTATCGATCACAACTATTTTTTTAAAGGTTTTTTCATTTGAAGTATGATCACTATGATTGTTATTGTTATTATGGGTGAGAGTATTAATAAAATTAATAATAACTGGATTATAATTAGCTAACCAGTTATTAGGCGTAAAATCCAATAAATTATTAAGTAAAAACTGTTTTTTATCTAAAATTAATGATTCGATATTATTATAAACATTTTGGTGTTCATGGTTTGCAATTTGAATTATAGAATCAATTCTTTTTTTTTGACTACTATAATAGTTTTCTCATTTATATTTCAATGCATTATTAAGTTCAGTTAGTTCTTTATTTACTTTACTCATTTCTTGAACACGTTCCCAACTTTCTATTACATGGTCATATGCATATTCTAATCGCTTTTTAAGATCTTCCACCTCATTTACTTTTGAATCTAGCTGTGATTTAAGAAAACAAACAAGGTTTTTAAAAATAATGTCGAATACTTGCATGCCGACCTCATGGGTTTCTTGCTTAACTTGCATGCTGACTTTATTAGTTTGTTTATTAGTTTGAATATTTGTTTTATGAGTATACTGTGTACGAGCTTGCTTTTTAACAATTTCATTGTCAAAATCACTACTATTTACTTGCCGCTTTTGGCTATTGTGTTTATTTTTAGGAATATTCGAATTTAAAAGCAATTGGCGCAAAAAATCGGATGCAATAAGTTGGTTATAATGCTTTTCGCATAAAGAAAAATCATGTAAGTGTGTTTGAATTTAAATTAATTCAGGAAAAAATCATTATATAATTGAAGACGAGTTTTTGGTTTATTACTATCTGTATATCGAATTGTTTGTAAAGCTTTAGTTTCATATTCCAATAAACTCAAATTTTTATATAAAGGAACTAAAGTAGCAAAAGTACAAGGTAAACTCTTTGCTTTTGGTCGTTGGTTTTCTTGGTTAGATTGGGTAGCTTGGGTGGCTTGGGCGGCTTCCACTAATGAAAGAGAAAAATAAATTGTATGAAGTCTAGTAAGTGATTCTTGATAATGTAACATATCCAAATAAATTTATTATATACTTTATAGCGATTATAGTGATAATACAGTAATAAAAAAGATCTGAATTTCAACAGTATTTCTAAGTTAGCAAGGAACTATGTAATACTAGTAATAATAATGCGGTTGTATGTTATCAGAATAGTAAGAAAGTAGAAGACTGGTATTAACACAGTAAAGATCAGAGCGCTTATTTGCTTTTTAACAAATTTCTAACAGTTAAAAGAAAAAAAAAGAAGTTTTAATACAGTATGTTTTATACTTTTTAATAACCCAATAAAACCTGTCTTGCTACACTTATAAACTTTAAAACCAAGTTGATTATGGAAAGGTTCAACTGATTATGAAATTACTTGCTTGGAACTTCTTAGTTTCATTAGAGTTCATCATGTTACAGAGACAGATCATATAAACTTATCATATGAAACTCGTAAAAACATTCAAAAATTTAATAAGAAATTGGCGATCAAATTTCTAGATCATGTGTTGTGTAATGGATTTCGGTTTGGAATAATCTACAATACGATTTACCAAATATGAAAATATCCTGGACTGTAATAGATATTTGTTTGGTTTTGTAAATAGCTATAAATTTTCTTCATTATTTTTTATCATCTGTAATTGGTTCTTCAAGTTGATAAATGAGATTTGCGAACTTTTCTTCTTTGCTGCAGAAGAATTGTATTTGCCAGCTTTCAAATTTCTTTTTGAATTCTTGTTTTCTATATAAGTAACAATTTACAGTCTTCTTTAACCTATTGTATTATAGTATTTCTGAGCTTATTTATCTTTAATATCCAGTTCTTCTAAATATTCTTGATAATATCCATTATAGTTTATTTGTTCTAGTAAAAATATTAGTTCAAAGTTTCTTGGTGATTTGTATAATTCTTGTATATAATATAGATTTACTAATGCTATAGGTTTCTTGCAGTTGTAGCAGTGGTGATAATCTCTGCTTTGTAAATATGCAGCCTATTCAACATGTTTTTGTCTTTCTAATAAAATATCATTTGCATTGTATCTACATAGTAAGTTTCTATTTTCTTTGAGTATTCTATAAATTTTACAATTTTCATTCTTATAGTTTTCTCTACAAAATCTGTATATAATTATTCTTTGTGATGATCCTAGTTGGTTCTTCCAGTTTTGGTTGTTTAGATTTTCATTCTATTCCCAATTTTGGTTTTCTTTTAATCTATTCAGATCACTATAAGATCTTCTTGGATTATTGTTTAATTGGTTTGATTTGTATTTGTTCAGACAATCTCTTGATTGGTATTTACTTTGGTTGTATGTAAAGCATTCCTGGTTTAGACAATATCTATTTATATATTCTTTTAGGTGGCAAATTTCACAAATAAATTCTTTAGTACTTTGTTTTTGTTAAATTTCTTCTCATTCTTTATTATAGTCTTTTTCAATATATTTATTAAATGCTTTTGTTATTCTTTTGACAATTAGTGTTATTTGGTCTAGTGCTAACTGTTCTTATAACATTAGATTAGGTGATTTGAAATTGCTAATATTTTTTTAAAATTCTTCTTTTGAAATTTCTTTGATTCCTTTTTTTTTGTTGTATCTTATAGTTTGTTTGTTACTTGCTTCTTCTAATTCTTTATCCATATAGTGGAATCAAATAAGGTGTTCTTCTAGTTTTTAATATACTTATTGCACTTTTCACAATAGTTAGGCTTGTTTTTATTTTTTAAAATAATTGCAATTTGTACTTTTTTAAGTTCTTGATTCCAGTTCAGTATATTGCTAAAAGTGTTTCTTGATCTTTTGTCCAATTGTTAGTTTAGCAATTATGTTTTTCGGGTTTTTTCACATATTTTTCACACTATTTACAATAGTTTGGTCTCTTTTCAATCCATCTATTAGATTTTTCTTGGTTATTTATTTTAATTTTTTTTTAATTTGTTCTTTTAGATCTGAGGTTGGTTATTGTTAATTTATTTATTCCTTGGACGATTCTTTTTTTTTCTTCAATATAAGTTAGGTTTTTAATTTAATTACTTGTTGTTCTATTTTATTTAGTATTTCTTTTATTCTTCTTGATATAATTATAAAATTCTTTTTATCTGATAATTTTTTAAATTCTTTTATTGTTATTATGTATAATTCTTTTAACTATTTTCCTGGTTTCTTATTACAAGTATGTGTTAGTCTATTGTATTTCAGCCTTGGTAGCAGTTGATACAATAATATAATATATCTTTATAGAGTAATTCTTTAAACTGGTTAACAATAGTGTCTTGTTGTTCTTTAAAAATTATTTCTTCTATATATCTTGCTATTAGTTTTTATTCTTCTTTAAAAGTTGGTTTTCTGATTTTATATTATTTATTTTTGCTAGAATTTTTGTTTTCTTATTTCTACTAATTAAGAATTTATCTTCAAGTTTTTTGATTACTTTATTAATTAATATTTCAAGTTTGCTTTTAGTTATTTCAAAATCATAGTTATTCAGTATAATAATATCTTAATTTAGGATTTTTTTTGACTTCTTTTTCTTTTTCTCTTATTTGTCTTAATTGTTCTTGATTATCAATATTCTTTTTGTAGAGTCTTTTTAATTGTTCTGGATAATTTTTTTTTTAACTTTAGTAATTTTTGGTTTATTTCTTCTTTGACAGGTATAGTCTTTTCTGGGGTTAGGTGTCAAATGGTTCTAAAAGATATTAAGTTCCAGTTGTATTCTAGATCTAAATTACTTCTTAGTTGTTTCTTTAATAAATTGTGTATCTAATATCTATATTCATAATCTTCTGATTTTTGGTTTACAAGTGCTAATAGTTCTAGAGTAATTAAGTATTAATTAAAGTTTTCTAAATCTTTTTTTTTTCTGGTTTATTTAATTCTTTAAAAAGTAAACTAGTTTTGATTTTTTTTCATTCTTCAGTATAAGATAAGGTTGTTGTTTCTAATCTGTTAATATATGTTATATTGTAATTTTTTGAATTCAATTCTTGTTCAGGTTTTCAGTTCATTAGTATATGTTACCAAAAAAAAGAAATTTTGTATAGAAAATCATCAAATATTGCTTTTTTATATAGTAAATTTTTTAGATTTTGCTCTATTTTATACATCTATTTGGCCAAATTTATATAAACATTATACAAACTTAGATATAAGTTGTATCAGAGATCTTTGGAGTTCTATTAGACTCCTGGTGGTCTTTTTGATAAGAAGTCATAAAAGTTTTTATTATTTATTTTATTCTTTAGGTTAACAATAGTTTGTTCAGTTATTTTTTCTAGATATTGTAGTTCATTATTAATCTAGCAATTAATTTCTTCCTATTTATTTTTTGTAAAGTTTCATATTCTTGTTTAGTAATTTCTTCTTTTATATTTTTCTAGATTTGTTTAAGTTGAATTTGTAATTCATTAAGCTCTAAATGTTTTATCAACTTCTGGCAAGATGTCATATAAGTCTTGGTTATTCAACTTATTTCTTAGATTACTTAATATCAAGTTATTTGTAAGGTTTGGGCTGAGTTGTATCCAAGAGTTTATTAATTTAAGTTTTTTTTCTTTTAGGGCTATAATTCTGGGTTCCTTTTTTTGAATTTGTTTAATTTGTTTCTTAATTATTTTTTGGTTTTTTTTTAGTTCTTTAATTATGTATTGGGTATCTACCATTTAGAGTCTGTTATAGTTTATTTATTATGTTTTGGATGTTCTTCAGTTGGTCATCTGGAGTGTTCTTATATAATTATTTCTTGTCAGTAGTTTATTTTAAATTTGATCTATATTATTTATTGATTATATTTCATTAATAAGTTCATTATTTGTATTTCATAAATATTCTATGAATGTATTCTATAATCTATGTTTATTTTAGTATCTGAAGATGTGTTTAAATAAATGATAAAGTAGATTTTTTTTATTTCAGTTTTGGCCTGGTATACTTTATAAAAACTAGCTATTTTTTTTAATAGAGTTAAGGGTAGAGAATACGTAGATCATTTATCATATAATTTTTGTGGTACAACGTAATTTTTATAAAAAATAAAATATGCTACTAATAAAACTTTTTACTATTTAATTAATTTTTGTAAAATTTTTATATTATATAGATTAATATCTATTCTTTATAATAGTAAAGTTTTTAATAAATCAAATATTTAAAAAAAAATATATTTATATATATTGTAAGTTTTCTGTAGTCAGTTCAAATTCTCCAGGTTACACAAAATCGTTGATTTTGATTGGCTTATGTCATATGATCATCATATGATTTTTATAAATAATTTATAATACTAAACATTTAAATACATATATCTCAATAAATATCTAACTAATTTTAATGATTTTACTACTGTTAGAATCAGAAAAACTGTTCTACATCTTTTATTAAAAATTTAATAATAGTTTACTTAATAAAATTTTCTTTAATTTTAAAAAGAAAAAAAAGGTACCATTAGTTTTATATATAATTTGCAAATAGTATCCTCTACTCTTAAAGCCCACTATATGAAGCAGTATGTATACTATATGAGACAAGCATAATGTTTCTGATTTTTTCCATAATATAACTTAGAAGTTCCTGATCCAAAATAATCTGCCATCTATTTATATAACCAAATATTTAAATGAATTTGTCAAAAATCAACACTTTATGTTTAAGGATATGCAGGAGTAATTTTGTATTGTTAATATGAATAATTTCTTTTTTTTTTTTGAAGTATACAATATTTTTTTTAGTATTTAAAGGTGCGATTTGTTATTTATTGATAACTAATAGCAAGATTGAATTGAAGAAGGTGTTTAAAGAAAAAAAAATTCTTTTAACAGAAATTATTCTAGAACTCTTTGGTGTTCAATGTTAAATATTTGTCATATTGCTGGTTAGACTTAGTTGAGTGTTTATCACTTTAAGACTCAGGAAGATATAGTGCTTTTTTGTCTAATGGTTTTGTAGACAATAGTGAATTTAAAAGATTTAAATATTCACAAAATAATAACATTACCAAGAACTTAAAAGAAGTATTTCACTTTCTTAGCATTAATCAATTTGAAACTAAATTAGTTTTATTTAAATTTAATCATATAGTGATTTCAAATTTTTGAAACATGGGCTTAAATAACAATGATTTATTAATACAAATTCATTCAAACAAGAGAGAAGCGTTTGGTGATGAGAACTTTTCAATCTTGTTGCTTCACATTGGTAAACCTGGTTTTGACATTTTGTTATTTTCAGTGCTTATTTTCATGAACACTAGTCTGTTGTGTCAAGGTGGAAGCTTTTTCTGGATAATTATTTTGAAGGTATGTAGCCTTTAGTAATATGTCTGGTGTAAAATAGTAGAATCCTGTGAAATAATTACAGAGTACAAGACCGGACTCTAATCTCATAGACATTTAATATGTATGTTTGCCCCCTATCAAACTGTTACTGTGTTGAACATTATTTAGCATATGATTATATATTTTTAAATGTTTCAAATATTGCATAAAAAAATTATAATTTAATTTTAAAGTTTAATTAAGCATATAAATATGGATAAAATTAGTTATGATAATACATGAATATGGATATATATAAGATTTTTTTTTTGTAAACACTAGTCTGCCCATGTCAAGATAAAAGCTTTTTCTGGATGATTATTTCAAAGCATGTGGCTTTTGGTAATATGCCTAGTGCAAAGTAGTAGGGATTCTGTAAGATAATTACAGGTATGAGATTAGACTCTGATCTTGTGGCCATTTAATAGTGTATTTGTCTCTATCGAACTGTTACTGTGTTGGATATTACTTGTGGAGAAACTGCTAAAAAAAATTATGATTTAATTTTAAAGTTTAATTAAGCACACGAATATGGATAGAATTAGTTTATGATAATATGTGAATATAGATATGTATAAGATTTTTTTTTATAATTCATGATTTTTGATAAAAAGAATACATTTAAAATTATAAGATAAGAGCCAAAATTATAAGGACTCTAGTTATTCAATCAGCATTGTAATTATTATATATAATTAGTCGAGAAATATCAAAAGTAAACTAGCACTACTAATTATTGAACATAAGTCAAGGTAAAATATGCTTTAAACTTTTTGTTTTAGATAATATTATTTGCTACTTTGTTAACTCTATTCCAAGCTCACTAACCAGAATAATAATATCAATATTAGTAAAATAATCAATATTTGAATAAACTATTCTAAGCTTCAGGCTTTTTAAGTAATTTGCTCAATCTTAATATAGTAATTAGGTATTTTACTGTAAGGATAACTATAAAAATAAATCATGAATGCAGTACTATCATAATTTTTACTACCAATGCATTTTAAATTTTTACTTCACAAACTATTTTCCATCCATAAGACTTGGCAAAAGTTTAGACCAGCAAAAATTACAATTCTTAAAGTTCGAATATTATTATTATGCAAGCTTTAACACTGTATTTTGTTATAAAGTATACTACAACAACTGGGAATTAAACAATAATTGATTAGTCATATTGTAAAAGCTATTGGGATATATTTTATACCATAGAATGCATTAAATACTCTGTTAACATAATCTACTATTAACAATTTAACATTAACACATGTTATTATCAAACAAACTTAATATATACATGATCATACATTATGTCATGTGAGCTCTTGTCTGAAGTTTCTTTTAGTTTCATTAATAGCACTAGACATGTGCCTAGACATTATTTTATAATCTGTACTGACACTTGCAGAACCCTAGTTAGCATATGGTTTACAGTATTGCTATATAAATAAACTTTCTGTCTAAAAGAAAATCGCATGATCTTGGACTAACGGGCGGTCAGTTATATAAGGTTAAATGACTGGTATCGATTATTATTTAGATTTTTGCTTTGTAGACCCTTCTTATACTTCTAATAAAGTTGTAGAGGAAGAAATTTTAGCTATAATTATGGTTAAAAAATCAATATTGACCTAGTGGATAATGAGATTAATTCTCATGACTATACATTTTCTTTTTTATTTATTTAAGACCTCATAATACATTGGGCTCAGTGTTCAAAATTTCAGGTTTAATTACTGTTCTCATGAGAACAGTATAATAACTATAAGTGTTCTCAATTTGCTGTTTATGTTCTTACTTATGCTCACTAAAAAAAAAAAAAAACTACATACTAACTACCTAATAATATAACTTTTATCATCTAAGTATTATTTTATTCATCTAGCAGATAGTTTCATAATTAAGGAACCTGGTGATATTTTTAGGGTCATTGCACCACATGAGTATTGTATAAGCACGAAATAACACGCAGGGGTGTAATTATGAATTTTGATCTAAATTAAGCTTAATTCAAGCCATTACTCAGAATAACACCCTGCACATTATTTCGCACTTATACGGTAAGTGTTTAGCCTAAGTTAGGGTTAGTGTTAGGGTTAGGCAATGATTCTGGGTTTCGTGTTCTTGAAGTGTCCCCATCTATCTACCACTTATGAGAACACTATTTTATTTTACAGTTCTCAAAAATTTTTAATAGTGAACAGTAAAACATTTTTACTGTTCACAAACTTATAATCATGTTCTCATGAGAACTCTGAGAACACTAATTTCGAACACTGATTGGGCTGATCATAATCAAAATTTCTTACAACTTTAATTAGAAGTAGGGAGAGATTTACTTAGTAAAAATTAGTGACATTTTCAAAACAATTAATTCTGGTCAAATTTACAGATCATTTGGCCTATTTCCAATAGGTTAAAATTTGACCAGAATTAGATTGTATTGAAAATGCAGTGATCATCAATCACGTGAAAGCATGCAATGATGTCATTTGTTAACCAGGTTTATTTCAAAATCTCAGATTTTATCGAATTGGCCGGCAAATTTTTATCAGGTGTTCCATAAAATCATGGTTTTTTAAAGAATCTGGCATCGGTCATTATTTGACCGGTCAGTAATGGTTACGGCTAATAACGGGACAATACATGAACATCGTGTAACACTGGACGGTTCCCCTACTATACTAAACTTGTGCATACTACACCACATAACAACCCTGCCAATAACATGCGCGAAATGTCTAGATTAGAGTTGCAGGTGAAACTGTAAAACTGGTGCACTGATGGGCACTTTATTAGCCATATTTGTGCAACTGGTGAAGCTGATTAAATTGTGATAATGGTGGTATTGGTGAAACTGGTGATGTTGGTGAAGCTGATGGTGTTGGTGAAACTGGGGATTTTGGTGATGCTGGTGAAACTGTGATAATGGTAAAACTGGTAATATTCAAATATTACCAGTTTTACCAATATTATAGTTTCACCAATATCACCAGCTTCACCATTCGCTAGTTTCACCAACACCGCCAGTTTTACCAATACCACCAGTATCACCAGTTTCATCAATATTGATTGGTGAAAATTGGTGCGCCATTGAAGATTAGTTTCACCCAGTTTTAAAACAAGGTGTACGTGCGCAAGTAGACTTTTTTTTGTGCAAGGGAAATTCTAAATGTACATGCACAAGCGTGCAATTAAACTTGAATAAGGAGCTCGCGCAAAAAATGATGTGCAAGAGAAATTATAAAATTTTATGCTCAAAAATTTAGTATAAATATAAAATATGGGATAGGATAAAGATATTTCGAATGTCCAAAATACTCTGAAAAATTAAATAAAAATATAAGATATATTTGCTATAGTAAATTTATAATGTTGGCATCATTCAGAGACAATAAATAAGTGCATATAAAAAGAAAATTTATATGCACATGTGTGCAACTAGTAGTTGGTTCGTGCAATTAAAACCTATGACACAATTGCATTTGTGCATGTAGGTTTCGATCTGAATTTTAAACACTGGTTTCACATGCAACTCTAGTCTAGATATTCATACAAAGTATACAGTAAGATTGTATTACAAATTTTGCAACTTGTTGTAATTAAAATACACTAGCTTTTAGCTTTTTCAATAAAAACGATAAGAGTGACCTCAACACTTATTTTGCAAATGCATACATCATTGTTTCTGATATATATTTTTTTAATATCTGTTTTCATATGCACTGAAAATGTGATTCCTTATAATCCAGGCGCGAGAACACAAATAATGTCCGAGCTTGCGTCTGTAAAATCTATACTTTAGGGATGGGGTGAATTTGGCTGATATTTTTTATATTGACTTAACGCAACCACTTTATAGCTTTTCCCTAAGTATCAGCTCATAGGATATTTGGATTCGAGGGATGGTGCTAGTACTGCTTCAGATGCGAATAATATATATGTTTTTGGTGGGGTTGCTTGGAAACACCCGAAGATGAACTTTATATAATTCATTCAGATTCACTTCCAGAAGATCCAATACCCAATTATGTTCAAGACACGAACTCAACACCATCCCCGAGAAAATGGCACACTTCTGTAATTGATAATAAGAAACTGTATGTTTTGGGTGGTGTTAGATCAATGACCGGCGGGTATTTAAATAATTATAACAATTTCATATAATGATCTTGTATGAATCCGGAAAACCCAAGGATTTATCAGGAAACTTTTGTTTTGTGCAATACTAACATGTACATTTAAGAACCAACCTGTCTCTAGGTGACGGAACTATATATATATATGATATTACACAATCAATCTGGACTTCAAATCCCACTCTTAATCAACCTATCGGTCGCCAACAACATACAGCAACTTTATTGCACGATGGACGGATAATTATGATTGGTGGTGCTTTTGTTCCAATGTAGGACAGGTGAGAAGTGACAGAGCGCGCAATATAAACCTTCTGCCATGGAAAATAAATTTTGATTAAATAAAGCAGAATTTAGCCAGTCATAGTTTATTTTTCACAAAAGAATAAACAATCTAATAATCAAAACATATTTATTTGTAATATTTTAAAGCTTGATGTATATGACACTAATACAAATCAATGGACAAATATTGTGCGTGTTATAGATAATTAATTTCATTCATTTTATGCATTCTGTTACTCAATTTCTATTAAAATGCAGACAGCAGCGAAGAACGATGCCATTCCTCCCATTAGTTTTCACACAGCAACGCTATTACCCGATAATCAGAGTATACTCATATGTGGAAGTAGCAATCAATCAGCATATTCTGGTCTAGCAGTTCTGAATGCCACAAATTATGTGTGGACAGTTATAATTCCAAATGGGACAAATGGGACATCTGAAAAATCACCATTCTCACTTTTAGGCGGTCACGTAGCTACACTCTATCATGATGTCATAATTTTTGCATTTGGTAAATATTATGAACTAGATTGCTTCCCTATTATCAATTGTAGATTTATTTAATTTTTCAATTTATCCAGGTGGAAACTCTAATGAATATTATCCGACAGGTAAATATTATGAACAAGATTGCTTCCCTATTGTCGATTGCCCTATAAGAAAAGTGGATCGGATCGGTACGGGTTGGTTTCGGATAGGCACGGGCCTTTGTGGCACGGGTCAAGG
>CAJVPY010001938.1:0-17692 GCA_910591965.1 Dentiscutata erythropus | reverse complement strand
ATAGGCAACCAAAAGTTGTACGTGTGACTAGTTGTACTCTTGTTATACTGATATAATATGTAAGCCAGTCTTCGGACGGCCCACCCATTTGAACTAATAAAGTGCCAGGGGCCTAAGTAGTCACCTCAATATTAAAAAAAAAAAAAAAAAAATTTCTATTTTGATAGGTGTTTTATTTTTCTCTTTCAAAGATATTTTGATAGCTACTTGATCAAATTTGATAAAAAGTCTTTTATTTGAATTCTATGAATTCATAAAATTTAAATAAAAAAAGTTTTATTGAATTTGGTTAGATAGGTATCAAAATATCTTCACTTAAAGTTAGAAAGAAATTTGGTATAGTTTTTATTTTGATAAGTGTTTTGATTTTTTCTAATTTTAAGCAGAGCTATCTCAACAACCACATGGCTAAATTTTACAAATTTTTTTTTATTTGAATTCTATGAATCCATAGAATTCAAATCAAAAATGTTTAATCAGATTTATATAAGTAGTTGGTGAGATATCTTCACTTAAAGTTTTTAAATTTTTTATTTTTACTAGGATTTGCATATCGATTAGTATTAGTATCAAAAAAGTAAATGCAGATATATCAAAAATGTAAAATTTGCTAATCTGAGATTCTTGCATCATATGTATCATAGATCAGAGGCTTAATTTACTATATCATGGTGTTCTTATTTTATAAAGATTAATTTGAATAATTGTTACTCTAATTAGAAATAACAATGGGTATTAATAGTTATTGATTTTTTTTTACTTTCTCTAAGAGATCAAGTAAGCTAAGAATTTTTTATTAAACAGGGAACTCAGGGTCGACACTTCTTCTCCAATTTCAAAGATCAAGTTCAATTGAAAATATAACGAATTACAAGTTTATCAATAATTCTAAGACAGAAAATTGGAGTATTTGAAATATTTTTATTTGAAACCAAGAGAAAAAATAAGTAACAACTATTGAAGTACCGTATATTGCCGAAAATAAGCTACTTTTTTGGCCAAAAAAGTGACACAAAAATCATGGGGTAGCTTATTTTCGGGTAAAGTTTCGAAAATGTTGATTTTTATTATTTCTTTAAATCTGGAAGTAGTCTCTATATATAAACGTCAAAATTTTATTAAGTAAATCGATAAAGGTCACTTAATAGCGGTCGTTCAGGACATAAAAATACACATATTCTGAAAGTATAAAGCAAATCGGAAAACTTTTTACTAAGATGTTTTTGCATTTTACATTTGAATGTAAAATGCAAAAACAGCTTAGTAAAAAGTTCTCCGATTTGCTTCAAACTTTTAGAATATGTGTATTTTATGTCCTGAACAACCGCTATTAAGTAACTTTTATCGATTTACTTAATAGAATTTTGACTTTTATATATAGAGACTACTTTCAGATTTTAAGAAATTATCAGGGGTAGTTTATTTTCGGAATAACAAATTTTTTTATGTTTCTTCTTCAAGAAAAAAGAAGTAGCTTATTTTCAGAGGTGGTTTATTTTCAGCAATATATGGTACTCAACTGAGTTCTGTTTTATTTCAGACAAAAGAAGCTTTGCTTATATACTTTTTTATATGCCAACTAATTACAAGTTTTTAGAATATCATTTCTATATTAAAAGAACTATAGGTTATATAGGTCATAAATGTCTTTAATGGCATTTATGGCCCTAATGCCTAAATAAAATAAATAATATTACTGCCATTTATAGCACTATAGCCAAAAATGGTACAAATTACATCGAGGACTATAATTTGTAATTACTATTTCTAGAAGTTTTTACCTCAGTTGAGTTTTACTACTATATACTATAAATTGCTAGATACAAGATCTCTATGATAGTAGACCCACTATATAGTATACCCAGATATGTATCATGAGATCTATATTAATTAAACATGGTTTTTTTCAAATATCTGAATTGTCTAATATAAATATAAAACATATATACCTTTCAAAGTTTTCCTCTTAGTGATATAAACTCTTGGCTGCATACTAGATACGAGGTTTATTATAGGATTTAAAATTGATGGAATGTAAGAAACCTGGGTCTTATATCTGGCGATTTATAATACATGGCTAATTTTTAATAAATATAATAGTATAAGATAAAATAATAATAATAAAAAAAAAATACAACTCTTTAACTTTCTGGAATTGAGCCTAACTCTAACCAACAAGACTCTAAAAATTAAAGACAACAAATTATAAGATATAAGCTTTTGGATCAAAAGAAAAAACGAGAGTGGCTGTGCATCATTAATCAGCTTAAAACATCTCAAAGATCTAACAATACCAGTTGAGAAGACTCCAGAAAAAAGAAAAGAAACAGAAATAGTACATGCAATTTCTGCTAAAAAATGGAAAACCTATCTTATCAAGCAAACAAAATAAACTCATCCAGGCACTAGAAAAAAATATGATATATAGTGAAATAATATACTATACAGATGGCTCACTTGGAGAAGGAAGAATAAAGAACCACATAGCAGGGTATAGGATAATCCAACTAGATAGTAAAGGTGCAATAGTTAGAGAACTTAAAGATAGAATACAAGGGTGGTTTTCCTTAACTAGATCTGAACTTGTAGCGATCCTTGTAGCAACTCTAATATCTCTGAACAACAGCAAGATAGATATTTTTACAGATAGCCAAGCAGCAATACAAGCAATTAAAAAAAGCCAAAAAACCAAAAGCACGAGAAGTTGGTACAAAGCAAAGAACTCAAACATTCTGGGTATTATCGTTAAGCTACTAAATACTAAAAATATATATATTCAACTTTACAAAGTAAAAGCGTATACAGGTAATATCCTAAATGATCTAGCAGACAAAGCAGCGAAAAAAGGCATACAAAAAAAAGAAGTAACATCCTTCATGGCAAATGAAATATAGGGAATAGTACTCAGACCAACCTGGAATATGCAACCAATTGATACTCCAATACAAAGCTTCATCAAAATGTTTATTTAAACATTTTACAAAGCAAACTGGTTATTTGCCTCAAACTAAAAAGACAGTATTCATCAAAGAAAAATTGACAACCAGGATTGGAAGTTATTTAGAAACCTGTAGAAAAAGGAAAAAAAAGAAAAAGCAAGATCCTTCAAAGCGAATAAAAAATAAAGCTTCAGACTCAAGAGTCTAAATAGATTATTGCCTATGCTATATTTACATAAAAGAAACTATAAAGATTTGTACCCAACAGCAATTTGCAGAAAATACAAAAAGAAAGAAGAAGACTTCAAACACCTAACATCCTGCGAAATAGATAAACAGCAATGGGTAGAAAAAGAATATTCAATTGCAAAAGAAATCTGAGAGAAGCTAGATGACTCTGTAAAAAAAAAAATTTCCCAAAACAATATCTACTTGGCATTTGCTAGTGGAAGCATCAGAGACCAACACAAAAAAAAATGCTATCTGGCAAGAGAATTAATCGAGACAGATCTTTCATTCTCTCTTATATCAACAGGAATCTCCAGAAAAGATGCAGAACTAATAATACTTGAATAGTGGAACAAGTGGCACAGCTTCTTTCAGGAAAATATCTGGCTCTAACAATGTGAAAAAACTGTAAAATGGAAAAAAGAGCTGCAAATAAACCCCCCAAAAAAAAGCCTCAAGCAATAAAGATTACTAGAGAAACAAGCATACTTGATTCAGAAGATCTACCGAATGCTAGCAAGGAAAGACTCAAAAGGAGAAAAATTATTTAAACAATTTTAAAGAAAAAGTGAATATAGTAATAGAGGAGATAAACAAATGAATATGGACTGAAAGATAGTCCGGGTAAAACAAAAATTAGACTAGATCATGACAGGCTGTAGATCCAGGCTAATGAACTGCAATTTCGCTATCTAAGGTAGATAAGGGAAAGGCAGGGAGGTTAATTTTACTTTGGCAGATTGCACATAGATACCAATTGGCAACTGGGTAAGCCATACTTTAGTTTAAAATAGCATAGCTATAATTAGATATCACATTTTTTATAAATGTAAATCTTATAATATAAAATAAAGTTGTGATATAATCGTCAAAAAAAAAAATAAATAAAAAAATAATAATAATAAAAAAATTAATTGATGATTTACCAGTCAACTAAAGAAATTTTTGATGCAGATCATCTATATACAGGGCCCAAATTAAAGTTTTAAGGTCATATGCGAAGTCAATAAATTTTATATAAACATTATATAAAAGTAATACAAATGATAGAATAATACCACATAGTTTTAACTTTAAAACTACTAAGTATAAAAGCTTTTTATTAAAAACTTTACTTTGGATGAACATGGCATTTCCTATAATACACATATTAAGATTATTAGATTAATAATACTTATAAATGCCTTTTTTATTGCGTTTTTACTTCACTTTCCTTTATTTTAGGTAAATATTTTTGACTTCAAGCTTTTGAGAGTTAGATGTATAGAAATCAGCCAAAACAAGCAATTTTAAAAATCTTTCTATTACGTATTTAGCTAAAATTTTACAATTAGAGTATGCTATTATCAATTTTTTAATATAAACTTTTTTTATTTCGATTGCTGTCCAAACCCTAAACTATAACAGGTCATTGGATACAACCTTTAATCTTACCCAAATCTGGTAAGAATTGGTCTTACTCGTTGAACTTTATATCGTGTAGAAGATTAAGAAGATTTTAAGTCGCTATTAATTGTGATTTGGAATATTGCAATTGGCTTGTAAATGTGTTGATCAGTGTTGTATATTGTATAAATCAAGAATCATCATTGGATTTTGAATAAACAAGTAAAACTGACAAAATATACTTGAAGCCATAAAGCAAAGAGTGGAAGGAATGAGAGGTAAGAATCTTGACATCATTAATTAAAAATGCAAGAGATTGTGAACGACTTGAAAGTTGGGTGAGAAAAGTAAAGACATTGTTGTTTATCTACACTACGCTCTTATACATTATGAGTACCTGAAAGCTTGAATCAACAAGAAAAAAAGATGACAAACCTGTGTTGGAATGCATTTAGTGCACTTTACTATTATCATTTTTTAATGCAGGATTAAGAGTAGGATAAACATAAATTATTTTTTATATAAGTAGATCAACCAAAAAAATATTATACAAAAATCGAACACATGTTACATATAAAAGTTTTTAAAAATGTACCTGATTTTCATAAAAGTTTTAGAGTAGATAGATTAGACCCTTCTAATTCTAATTATAATAATTTGAACTCCTGTATTATTTAAAAAAACATACTTGTATATATCATTAATTCTTCCTAGGTTGATCAAAATTTGCCTAGGTTACACAATATAAATATCATATGATCATCACCTGATTTCAATTAAATGTTATTGTAAAAAAATTAGTAACGTGATTACTAGTAAAAATGATCGATGTGCTGTACGTATACGTCGTTCTTTATATAGTCGTAACAACCTTATTGTGAAATAGGACGTTTCTAAGAACCTGCTAGTATGCATGCATGTTGCATTATTCATCTGTTAAAGTTAAGTGATATAAAAATGTTTTGTTTCTCATGACACATGGGGTCCTACACCGATTATGTGTAACACATGCATCAAAGAAAAACTCCAGCTGTTCGATAGAACAGTACTTTTTTTTTTTTTAATATTATTTCACTAACATATCTAATTTAGAAATCCAAATTGATCTTTCTAACTAAATACACTGCATACATGTTCTCACCATGACACCATCATAAAAGTTAACTTTCTCACACAATAGTTTAAAACATCGCTTTCGTGGATTTTGTCACCAATTAGTTCTAGACATCCTCTGATTCTGCGGTTAAAATACATAATGGAATTTTGAGTTTTCTGAGCAAGCAATTTTTATATATAGTTGCTTCTTTATGTATGTAATGAAATTTTGGATTACCTGCTACATTAATTGTAAATATTGATAGCATGCGTTTCATCGTCAAACTTCTGAATGCTCTCGAATTTTTAGAAATTCTTGTCGCATCAATAGAATCCTCTGCAAATCAATTTAATTTTTTATGGTCCGTCAATTGTTTATAATCAGAGGAGGTTGATCTCTGATGTCGAGATCATTTTTCCTTTATCTGTGTGTAATTGGGTCGTCGTGGTGTTGACGAGATTTCTTCTGTATCGCACTTGCTAAACTTGCCTTATCTCCATATACCCCATATCTATAGACAAGTCGTTCATCGCAATATTCGCTTAGGGTTAGGGTTTATAATGCGCAGTCTAAGATTGATTTCGTCCTTATTGGGACTCCTCAGTCAGATGTAGCTCGAAATTATTCAAGTTCAGTTCGAAAACCATCCAATTTATAACTTTGCAAACAAATACAAAGTCCTTTCTTAAAACACTTATTTACTAAAGGAGATATAACCTCAATCACATATGTTCCTTCATTTATAGCAGGCACTTCAAAAAACATAAAAATTTGGTTACCGCACTTATAGACAATTGTGGTGACAAGTGATTGGACCCGTCAAAAAAAAATGCCACCCGGGTCACCCGTGGGTGGACCCATGAGCCACCCCGGGTGGGTTAAAAAAGAAACCTATCGGGTGGACGAAAATAGACGTCCCTTGTTATTATGCATACCTGTATATATGTTGTGCCTCAGTCATTACTCACAGAAAAAAAATATGTATAGAATAAAATGTATTATTGAAATAGAACGTGCCGAGAAGACTTAAGCAGGAAGAGTAAGCAGAGAAAATTTAGGTAAAAAAAAAAACAAAACGATACGTATAGAAAAAAAAGTGCATATTAATTGGAAATAGAATATGCCACGAAAATTCAGTCAAAGAAATTTAAAGAAAAAAATAGAGTTGCTGGATGCTACCAGTAAGAAAAACGCCGAAGAGATTCAAGAAAGCAAGAATAAAAAAAGCGTCCAAATCAAAAGTCTTTTATTTAATTTATTTTACTCTCTTACTTTCGTCAGATTGCTAGATCAATACGTAGTTTTATGTACCTCACCTGACGATGATCCACCTAGTATCGCCACCAAAATCATGTACGTACGTAATATCAGTTTTAAATTTATTAAATTTAATAATTGATACGACATTTGATTAATAATAATAATAATATACGTAATAATAAGAATGACTATTTATGTTGAATTTTTTTTTTTTGAATATCGTAAAATGGAAAGTTTAAAACTTTGTTCATTTTTTCGAACTATAAAACCCATTATTGCTGTTTTGAGTGTTCAAACTGTATAAATGAAAGCCGAAAAGAAAACGTGAAGATCAAATTTTAAGTGATATTTGCAAGCAAAAAGAAAATGCTGTAAAATCCGAAGAGATTAAATATATAGTTTATAGTTTATAAAAAGCTTATGGATGTTAAGAAGAAAGCAATATACATATGAATCTTGAGATAGCTATGGATACTTCTCGATCAATTAATGAATTGGAAGTAAATGACACCGAAGAAGTTTTTGCAAGTTCATTAACACTTGAGATCGTCGAAAAAGGAGATGGTTATACCATAAAAAATACGATAATAAACAAATCAAGACTACTTCATTTACCTATTGGTGTAACTGTCGCTGTGAACTTGAAAGAAGGATGAAAAAAAACCAGATTTTTATTATGCAAATACCTTGTTAATCCTCTTGTGAAAATGGATGCATCATTTTTCGAAAGGTCTGTTATTATATTATTTTTTTTATTAAAAAAAAAATTTTCAAATTTAATCTTATTTTAATTTAGATGCAACGAAATTCTCAGTATCCTTTTATTTCGGAAGCTAAGAGAAAATATTTGACCAACTTTAATTAATGATGCACAAGATAATTTAAAATTTCAGTACTCGATTCCTCATTATATATGTTTTCACTTTCGGATTCACAAGATCAATCATTAAGTTTTTTTTTTATTATTACTATATTTTCATGTTTATATAAATATATTTTATGTTTTAGGCGCTCGATTGTCTTGAAAAGTCTAATAATCTTCCCAAACAAAAAAAATGGTTTCGAAGCATTGAATCGAACTTTAAACGTATCCAAAAAATGGTGGATGACATTAAAGATTTTGAACGAGCAAAAAGCTTCCAAAAACTTGGAGCGGTCGTAACAAAATCACATTTTACTGGCAGCATTTAAAGTTTATACGTGTATTAAAAAAATTTTTTGAATTAAATGTAAATGCATTTAAATATTTGAATTGAAAGTAATTCGACTTAGAATTTGCAGTGGTAATTAAGTAAATTCTAATAAATAATTTTAATAATAATAATAATAATAATAATAAATTCGAAAATATCGTGATTTTGTTATTATTATGCTTGGATTGAAATTTAACAACCGATTACGTACATGATTTTGGTAGTGATACTAGGTACGATCGGTGCGTCAGCTGTGATCTGAGGCAAGCGTTAGTCTGAGGCACAACATATACAAATATATTTTTAGCATTAAAAATAAAATAGTAATTTTTTTTGGATCAGGTAGAAATTTACTAAGAATTCATTGTTTATTATGCTTGATATGTAAAAAATGCAAAAGTAATTATTGAGCGTCCTTTTAAATTTTTGAATGATTTGTATCTCAGTGAAATGGTAACATTTAAAAAATTACCTCCGATCCATTGAGTGGGTGCTTGAGAACACCCTTAGTCTAATATAAAATCCGTTATTGAAAATTTTTTTTTTAAAAAAAAAAATAGTACTGTACATACAAATGCAATTATTGTTCACAGGTTACCCGTCGGCCGTTTCCACCCGGGTCCAATCACTACTAGTGATATCTATGATTCAGATAGAGTTATGTTAATTTTGTATCGGATTATCGTGATTTCTAAGAATTCTGCTACAGTACTTACTGACTATTGTGGTGATTTAGATAGGGATATGTTAGTTTTGTATTGTGGAATCATGATTTACTGTAAAAATTGTTAATGTACCTGCCGACTATTGTGGTGACGTAAGTTATTTAGATAAGGTTACTTTAGTTTTGTGTTGGATTTATCTTGATTTCCACTGTACTTACCGACTATTGTGATGACGTAAGTTATTTATGTTAGTTTGTGGTTTGCATAATTTTGTGACCCCTATGATTAATAAGATTAAATGCTTGTGATTGCGATCGCGACTGCTAAAGCCGGTAAATTTATCATAAATCTGAGCTTGACACAAACTCAATTTCAGAATAAATTGGCTGGCTTTAGCAATCGCTTAATCATAAAAAAAATTAATCATAGCAATAATTGATTATAATCGATTAACATTTAAACAACAGGGGTGATGATTATCGATTATAATTTCAAAATTTCCTGACAGTTTAATGTAGTCAACTCTGTTCAGAATTCTACAATTTTTTATCTACACAGATTTTTGCAGCTGATCCGGCCGGCACTATAATATTACATATTTGGTAGCTATATCGATATGCAAGAATTTTTAATTGTCTTAAGGCGGGCCAACAATAAGTAAGCTACTCAAATTCTGCAAATTCAAATCTCAATAAAAAACGAACCAATAGAAGTACATATTTATCGCTGTTTTCGGATTAGTGTGATAAATGAATTTCACAAATTCTGCAAATTCAGTGAATTCGGTAAATGCAAAATTTTGCAGAATTTCTGCAATTGAAGAAATCTGGACAGGATATAGCAAATCATTTTGCGTATAATGAACCTTTTTTTATAGTAAATTACTCTATAAGGGACAATAAGATATTTTTTTAGAAAAGCTTGGATTGTCATAAATCACTTTGATATGAACAGTATTCATCGTTATATGAAAAATTTGTTTGAAGCATGCGTGGACGTTATATGCACCATGTGTAATGGCGTCATTACACTGAAAAATTCTTTTTCTTCTGAAAAATTATTGGTTTCCTATCGATAATTATGTTAATGAATATCTTGACTATATTTATACATTTATCGAAAGAAACTTCTGAAAATCAACACCAATTGTCAACGTTAAAGAACAATTAATGATCGTCAAAATAATAGCTTATTCGTACTTACGTTTTTATTATAATGCAAAAAACTTGTCTCGGATTATATTTTTTTCAAATTTACCCGTATAAGTATTTCCTTTTACTGAAACAAAAACCAGGATTTCCTTTTATTGCACAGACCGATTTTCTGTTTGACACGTGAAATGACCTGTAAGTATTAAAACATCAAATAAACACATTATACTCATTATGCTAATATGCTATAGCGATAGCGGGAGAATTTGATGCCGAATTTATTTAATTAATAATCTTCGGCTTCGAATTTAATTCGAATTGTTAAATCGAATTCGGATTTTTTCCAATATTTTTTTATTTGTTAAATTCACAGAAAACAATACGTAGCAAAAGTAAATATATACCAAATTAAATAGCATCATTGAATGTACGCATGTATATACGTACGTACGTACAGTACATACACTGACAAAACATAGATCTATTACCCAGGTCATAAAACAGTGGCTCGGGCAGGTCCGATATTGACCCGAGTCATAGGGTCATATGGAAAATCACAAAGATTTTAACGTTAAAGTTAACATAAAGTTGATGTAATGACTCTTATTTAGAGCCATTACCTGAGTATGGGTTACTATCGAGAGTTTTAAGAGTAGAATTTATAGAATTTTATAATTTTATGTGCGCCCAGTTATGTTAATATTATTTTCAGATTTTGTATTCAAAAATTTCTCACCTACTCGTAATTTAAGTTTATCCATTTTCTACGTCAGAAAATATTGGATCACTAGATTTTATCTAATATTATCTATGTTATTCACTTGGTAAAACGATTGTCAGCAGAAGATATCGTGAGTGTACTACGGTAGATTTAAGAAAATAGAGGTTATTTAATATTTATATATTGTGTGTGATGGTTTTTGAAAATTTAGGAGGATGGAGATTATATCAAATTGATTTGTCTAACATAAATTAACTAGTGTAACTTATACTATTTATTGCTGACTAAAATTTGCATAGTTTAATTAATATTAAAATTGGCCTGTTTGCCTTAGTAACTTTTGGTGTAACTTGGAGTGCTGTCAATAGTAAACCGCTTTCTATTCCGATGATAGATGATAGATTATCTGTAGACGGCATTCAGAAAGTCAACTGAACATTGAAAGCCCGATGACAGGTAATTGAGACTGACTTTAATATTGAACTTGATTTGCTAATTATTTCACTTGATTTTCAAATAATCCAATTTTTAATCCTATTTTCAATGTGCATCCAGCCCGCCCCCTTTTTGGTCACGCTTCATCCACCATAATACAGCTAACCATGGCATTTTATAGTCTTATCTCGAGAATTAAGTATTTATTTAATCCGATTTAGAAGTGATTTAATTTAATGACTTGGATGAATTGCGAATACTCGAATACTTGATTAGTTTAAAACGTTGGCCACTACTATGTAAATTGAAAAAAAATTTTTATAAAAATTGCTATTTTCAACTATTTCGAAATCACTTGTTTTTCTGATTATTTATAGTAAGAAATTACTGCGAATGTTAAAAAAATTTTGTATTTTTTAGATTGAGCAGTACCCTGGATATCTTGTGTGAAGATGATCTCATAAAATGTCTTTGCATGAGGAAAAAGTCCTGTTTACTTTAATCATTCGGTTATTTTTTTTATTTGATGAATTAGCAAAAATTGGTAACGGTAATAATCATATAATGAACTGCTGGATATAAGTTCGCTTGTACACATAAGGTTTAGAATAATATTTCTGAGATTTGTATAATTACTCCTACAATTATTTGTTTAGAATAATATTTCTGAGATTTGTATAATTACTCCTACAATTATTTGTTTATAATAATATTTCTGAGATTTGTATAATTACTTCTAAAATTATTTTGAAAACAAACATTCACGCAACGCACATATTGTTAGCTTTGAAAACTTTACTTAAATATTTTCATATTCCTTTATTTTGAAAAAAATTTCAACTATTTAAAATTCTTAGGAGAAAAAAAGAAGAAATCCCACAATACAAAACATAATAAAAAAATCATAATTTGAAGTATTGCATAATTATTATATATACTGTAATTATTTAGAAAAAAAAAAAAAAAAAAAAAAGAAAATCACGCATGGCTACCATTTTCGATAGCAATATGATTACTATTATTATTTTCAATAGTAATATTATTACTATCCTTCTGATTAATTTTTGAATGAACGAGTTTTTTCAAAAACCATTGTCTAAGAGTTACTTGTTCATGATTAGTTAAAATTTTATAAATAGTAGCACCATGTTGAAAAGATATTTCAATTCCTATTTTATGAATATAGGAATCACATTCAGGATATAAAATTTTTGGAATAGGACGAGCAGATATTATTCCTGATATACGTAATTGGTTTGTAGTTTCAAATTCAGTTATTTCAGCCGGCATACTTCTCTCAAATGGTATTCCTTTAATTCATTATTGAAAACATGCATATTTAAAATAGGAATACATTATAGAAGCAAAACTTTCATTTTAAAAAATATACCTTGATTAAAAACTTTATATATGTGACCTAAAAAGGTATGTGAAACGAATTCACCGACTACATAATTACAATTCGGTTTTACTTTTGGAGTAACAATTGATTCAGCAATTATTTTAGCAAAATCAATTTTAACGGAAACATTGATAAAAATGAATTGATTTGGACTGTTAAAAGCAGTGGTTACAGTGGATATATCATATTTTAGAATTTCATCACTAAATAATCCGACTTGAAATAAAATCCACTGCATTTTATCAGCAAAAGGGTAAGGAGAATAACTTTGATAATCAATAAGTCTTTGATGTAGGCGAGTACGAGGACATCTTTTATCTCTTATTAAATTATCTCTAAAAAAAAATAAAAAGTAAAAAATAAAAATAAAAAAAATCAAGTATATTTATGATTTTTCTTTTGGTATATATAACAACATTTGTAACATTTAATTTAATTACTCACAGTTCCATTCCCGAATCCCATGTAATAAACAAGACCACACCTTGTTTTAGACAAGTGACAAAAAGTTTTTCTTGCTTCTCAAATTCGTGATGAAGCATACTAATGACAACAACGGCATCTATGAAAAAAAAAAAATAATACTATTTAGTAAGTAAAGTTGATGACAAAAATAAAATAATCATTCATAAAAAGAATGTAATTACGTATTTGTAAATCACCCAGACAATCACTATTGCAAATATTGACGCAGTAATTTTTTTAAAAAAGGATATGATAAAATTGTAGATATAATCGTTACTTCCTAATGGTGATAAATCGTTAAATTCTGCTTGATAATTCTTTGATATAAATGCGATCCATTGGACCGATTTTAACGGTTTATCATCATTAGAACGAAATTTAATTGTAAAAAAAAAATTTAGTATACTGCGCCAATGTAGTTGTCCAGGTAATTTGCAAAAAAAAATCACAAATTAATGCATATATATATACATATATACGGTCGACTCCTCCTAAGTGCAACTCGCTAAGACTTTAAAAATATACTACAATATTAAAAGAATGAAACTTTACATTCAGAGCAAGTTACATTTAGAGGAGTAAATCTATAATATGCTATATACTTGGAACTGAATCTGTCTCTGCATTAAAGAACTTTATTAATCTGCACTTAAGGATTTGCACTTAGAGAGAATTGACTGTATATATTATATTTAATGTGAAATACTTTAGAAATAAGTGAAATTAAACAAATTATATCATCTTAAGTCAGATAAAAGAAAGAAAATAAATGAAAACAAAACTCACTCGTCAAAGCGTGTTCAAAATCCGAAGTTTCTTCCCATGTGCCCTTTTTTATTGTTTCATTGAGAATATCACAACTTTCATTAATGCTCTTAAATGATTTAAAATGATTTAAAATATTTTCGAATAAAGAATAGGTGAGCAAATGCGTGCATGATTGAATAATTCCAGAAATGAATTGAAATGAATTAATGGTTTTTCCTACTTGAGCTTGACTATCAGAAACCAGGAGATGAATTTTGCTTGTGCCTTTTTCTCGTAAAGTAGAAACAATTAATTTTACAAGCTCAATATCATCGTTACAAACAATGTAAATGTCGGTGTCGTTAATATCAATCGCGGGCATCATGAATGGAGTTGGAGGGTTCCGTGGAATGGGTGTACTATGAATAAGTAGATATTAGAGAGAAATGAATATAGTAGAATTTTTTGAAATTTTTTTGAATGTAATGGAATAAATTCAATAACTTTTTTTTTTTACATTGAATGCTGGATCCACCTTGCAATAAAATCAACAATTGTTTTTCACCTTTATTAATCAAATTAATCATATTTAATTATTAAATTATTTTTCTATTTTTAATTCCATTCAATTATCAATTCAAAAATAAAGGTACATACCACGGGCCCTTAAAAAAAACGAAAGCAATTACATGCGAGTTTAAGAGATCTCATGTTCTGAGATGACAAATTTTGATTATTTAATTTTTTTGGATGATTTACAATGTTTCACATGTTTCACAACATCACTTAATATTTTGTGGTGATGGACCATTCGGACTAATTACAAACTTTATTTTTTAAGTGATATCTATAATCAGTATTATAACTTGAACAAATAGAACCTCTGTTATGATACATATAGTTAAGGATCGATATGACGAAGTAAATCTCTCTTACTAACCTTTACTATAGTCAGAAAAGATGCTGAAATACAATTTTCTAATTTGTTAATACAGCATGAAATTCTCTTTTTTTTTTTTTTTTTTTTTTGTTACATATGTATTATGTGAGAAATTGGGCTAACGCGAATAAATATTTTTATTAAAATGTAATACGACAAGTATAACTATTGTGCCCCTAGCTCCACACGAGCTCGCGTCATAGTGGTTACATAATGTAAATTGATAGTGTACTGCATATACATAAAACAATAAAACAATAGATTGCAAATCTAGCCAATTTACCAATATTTACACTTTCGATTGGTTAGTGTTATATCAAAAATTACTTAGTAAATCAAGATACTGTAATTACATGAATTCGGAATCGGATTTATTTTTACAGTATATTCATATATAAAATATGTATATCTATAGATAAGAAAAGTTATAAATTTTAAAAATAGAGAGAGGGGTTACGTTAAACGAAGAATTAAATTGGTATGGCCTAACTATAAAAAAAATAAAATAAAATTCATTCAAAATCTTATTAAAATAGGTTCAATTTTTAGTTTGGCACCTGATATTCATTATTTTAGTAATAGCATTGATAATACTTTCACGAGCTTCGTTTGAACAAAGTTATTAAAAGATACAATATTATAATTCTAATGTTTGGCCAAAACAAAAAAAAAAAAATTTTTTTTTTATGTTCTCTTCAATGCATGCATGCGTACGTCGATCTACATTTGTTACATTGTCATTTTTGGTTGTGATTTTTTAAACCCACTTGGGAGGTCTTGTGCACACAAAATGTATGCAAGTCTATATATCCTAAGACGCCAAGGCCAAGGTACAGGTATGAAACAATGCGATATGTGATAGCATTTTTTTTTTGCATGGACTAGATCGTGGATTTAGATGATGTGATATATTTTCTATGCCAAAATAGTGCCTACCAATCTTTTATTACATATAAAGTGTAATTCTCCTGAGAAAAATAGAAGAATAAATGTATACATACATACATACATACATAGATCCTTGATAATTGAAATTTTCTCATCTATAACACGTATACGTATAAATAAATATGCGTCCACTATCAAAACTTAATCTGTGCATGGTGTATATTGCTTTTTTAAAAATTAAAACAATAGATAATAACATTCTGGCTATGAAAAATACTTTTGGTCACGTGAACGCGTCAATTAATTTGTTAACATAAAATGATTTTTAAAATTAAAAAAAAATAAAAATAAAATCGTACCGTTATAATAAATTTTGCAAGTTCGACCTTTACTAGAGTAGAATTAAAGTCATTTCGTTTTTTACACTTTTGACTTTGGTGACTCAACCGACCACTTTTTTTCACCCAGCTAAGATACTATCACTTAGATTCATTGTGCAACGTAATGCCTTATATATCTATTGATGGGTGAACTCATAGTTTTCAATGGCAGGCGTTGTTTCAAATTATCCTTGGTAGTTGGTCATTTAACTTAATTAATCGTTTCTAGCCTTTTATTTACGTAATACAAACATAATCGTCGTAGAAACAGTGCTTGAGCGATATTTAAGGAAGAGATTGACTCTCGTAGAAGCAGTGATTGAGGATACCTTAATTAAGGAGCGATTGACCAATAGAGATTACTATAGATAGGTAAATAAAGGGTAAATTCTATCAGAAGGTTCTATATACGCACGCTCCTTATCAGAAAGTATAATATTATTGTTGTTTATTAAGGAAATAATCGTTATCGACTTATATTTAACATTATCTATTGAATAATGAGAACAAAATAAATTGCCTCTCATTTTTTTCACTATGTAAATAGTTCAATTGATGTTATTGTATATGTTATTATATCAATCTATTACCGTAAATCGCCGTATACAAGACCCCCATGATACGTAGTAGACCCACCACGTAGTATACCCGGATGCATATCATGAGATCTATATTAATCAAACATGGTTTTTTTCAAATATCTGGTATGTCTATTATAAATGCAAAACATGCATACTCTTCAAAGTTTTCCTCTTAGTGACATGAACTCTCGGCTGCATACTAGACCCGGGTCTTGCATACGGCGATTTACGGTAATACTCTTACTAATTTTGTTTTTTTCATCGCCTACGTACTACGTAATAAAGTACCTTGACATGTTACGTTGGGATGCGCGGTGTATTATGTAAATCAAAACTATATGTGGTCATATAAATAAAATTTATTAACGAAGATTTTTCGATAGGTAATAATTTTTATAATAATTATTAGAAAATTTTAAATAGATGCACAGACCTAACGGTTTGACAGTTTTGGATAAAATTTTGCAAAGATCAGTACGTATTATGTCTCTACAAACAGAACTTCTTTTGAAAAGGAATTAAATTAAGCATTTCTACTTGACTTTTTTTAAGAAGAAGAAGAAAAAATAGTACAGTATATTGTTTGTAGGGGGTCTTTGCAAAATTTTATCCAAAACTGTCGAGCCGTTAGGTCTGTGCATCTATTTAAAATTTTCTAATAATTATTATAAAATTTATTACCTATCGAAAAATCTTCGTTAATAAATTTTATTATATGACACATAGTTTTGATTTACATACGTAGTACACTGCAGTTGGTACATAAAATTGCCTGTTTATACAAAAATATATAGCATACTATATATATATATGTATTAGTTATATATATTATATATCAACTATATATATATAAATTAACTATATATTAACTATAGATTAACTATATATTAATTATATATTTGTATATTACACATTATATATATGTGTATATATTAACTATATATATATATAAATATATATAAATATTGACAATTTAAATTACCAGTAAAGAACTTGTATTTTATTCCGAAAGTCTCCGTATTCTATTGTCTACTATTATAGTCGGCATTTGGAACATACCATAATAACTTACCACGGTAAAGTTGCCCTGATATATGGGGGTGTCAATAGAAATCAAGCAAATTTTTTATAATAAAATTTTTAAACAAGAATAACTTAACAAAAACTTGACCAAATTTAATAAAAATTTTTTTAAATAATTTTTACAAACTTGTA
>CAJVPY010001937.1:0-17693 GCA_910591965.1 Dentiscutata erythropus | reverse complement strand
TAACTAATAATTATTAATGTTGATCGAACCGATCAAAAAAAAGGCGATCACCAACCACATTCACAAATATTGAAATATGATGGCTGACGATTTGATCTACAGACTGGTAACGAATGATGGATGACACCAGTTTGGTGATTGATCAAATGCGAAAAATTGTAGTATTAGATAGTCGAATTCGCCCATATGATATTTTATACAAGAATCGATTAAAGATATCTCTGATTAAAATAAAGGTTTAAACACTGATTTATTTCCAAAATAAATTAATTCTGAAACTCTCCGACTATGCATAATTTATATTTTTTTCCTATTACGAATATTTTCAATGAGGTTTAAGATTTTGTTGACCAAGGATGGCAATGCTTATATTTCTAAATGATTTGATCTGAATCTAATTTGTCCAATTGTCAACACTATTGTCAACACGTTGTGAATGGAAATTTCTACTATAAAATCATGTCGTATGTGAATTAAAAAAAAATTATCGAGAATTTTATTCTTGACAGAAAATTCCGTGCTTGCATATCAAATACTGAAATATAGTAAAAGATCCAAAAAATTGCTTGTTTTCATAAGTTAATATAATCTTAAATTAAAAAATATCTAATGTTATAATTTCAGGAATTCCAGGAGCGAAAATTGTAAAGAAAGTAGCACATCAATTGCTTTGCGGTGTAAAATTTGATCAAGATACTATACACGTTCATAAAGGATGTCTTAATGAAGTACTTGAAAATTTAAATAATCAACTGAAATTGGATCCTGATGATTGTTGCTTACTTATTAATCGCGGAGTAACTCATTTAAGGTTAAAAGAATATGAAAAAGCACTCTTAGACCTTAATAGGTCACTAGAAATAAGCCCAAATAATGCATGTACATTATTATGTCGTGGGGAGACTTATTATTAATTAGATAAATATGAAGAAGCACTGGTAGATCTCAACAGATGGAACCAGACAATGCATATAAAGTTGAAATAATAATTCCCGGAAAAACAGAAACTGAAAATATTGATAAAATTCAATTAATGACTCGTGGCAAAATTAATTATAAAATGAATAAATATGAAGAAGCACTTTTAGATTTTAGCAAGTCACTGAAAATTGAACCAAGCGATATATATATATTGAAAATTCGTGGCGAAACTTATAGCAAATTGGATAAATTTGAAGAGGCGATTATTGATTTTAACAATTTGCTAGAAATCGAACCAAGAAATGCACATATATTAAGAAGTCGTGGAGAAATTTATAAAAAATTGAGGAAATATGAAGATGCGCTTAATGATCTCGGTCGATCACTAGAAATAAAGCTAGATTCATATACTTTAAGAATTCGTGGAGAAATTTATAAAAAATTAGGTAAATACGATGATGCACTTACAGACATCAGGAAATCACCGAACATAGAACCAGACAATGAATATGCATTAATGATTTATGGTAAATCTAATAATGCAATTTTAGATTTTTACTAATATTTGAAAATAAAACCAAATAATGTAGCAGCTTTAGTTGAACGTGGGGTTACTTACTATTGTTTACGTAAATTTTGTGAAGCATTTACGGATTTTAATGAGGCAATAAAGCTTGAACCTGGAAATGCATTCATTTTGCGGGGGCGTGGATCAACACTCAGAGCATTAGGTAAATATGATGAAGCGCTTTCAGATCTCTTTCAGATCTTAATAGGTCATTGAAAATAGAACCGGATAATGCTTGGGCGTTAAGAAATCGTGGAAAAACTTATAGACTATTAAAAAAATATAAGAAGCACTGAAAATTAAATCGAATGATGCCTTTTCATTAAGAAATCGAGGTGTAACCTATATAATATTGAATAAATACAATGAAGCGCTCTTAGACCTTAATAGATCCTTAAAACTTAACCCAAATAATGTTTTTGCGCTAAAAAATAGGGGCATGACATATAAAATGTTGAACAAATACTGTGAAGCAATTTCGGACTTTAATTACTTATTAAAACTCCAGCCAAATAATGCTTCGACACTAAAATTATATCAAAAATTTTTATTGAATACGATAAGGTTCTTTCAGATCCTAATAGACGAAACCGTTTAAATAATCTTGGAGATTTTTTTAAAAACTCGGGCAACTATCATAGAGCACTCTCGTATTTTAATAGATCGTTGGAAATCGAATCAAATAATGCTTGTGTATTAGCAATTTCAGACCTCAATAATTCATTAAAAATAAATCCTAAAAATTCTACAGCATTAAGTACTCGAGCTATAATTTATCATCGATTGAATGAAAATCAAAAAGCGCTTACTTATTTCAATAAATTGGAATAACTTATTCATCGCTAGAAAAATACAATGAAGCACTTACTGATTTTAATAAATTTTTTAAATTTTTTGAACCCAACTCTACTGCACTTTATAAAGATTTGAATATTTCAGCATTAAGATATCGTGGGGAATCTTATTATTATTTAGGGAAATATAATGATGCGATTTTAGATCTAAACCGAGCATTAGAAATCAGTCCAAACGATGCTCTTGTACTAAAAATGCGTGGGATGACATATTCTTCGTTAAATATATATGATAGTGCAATTTCCGATTTTAACAGGTGATTCCTGGACGTTAGGTTATCGTGGAGCAGTATATTCGATTTTGAAAAAATATAATGAAGCAATTTCAGACTTTAACAAATCTCTAGAAATTGATCCAAACTGTGTAAATAATCATGGATCGACATATAGACTGTTAGGCGAATTTGATAAAGCACTTTTAGATTTCAACAGATCACTTGAGATTGAGCTATCACACTACATAATCGTGGAATGACTTATGTAAAAATGTGTAAATTTAAGGAAGGGCTTTCAGATATAAAAAGATCAAAGATTATCGGATATGATCATTTGGTGTCTAAAAATTGCGTAGACAATGTTTTTACGTTAATAAATCGTGGGATCGCTTATAACATGATAGTAAATATGATGAGGCACTTTTAGATTTTAATAGATCACTTGAAATTGAACCGAATAATGATCAGGCATTAAAAAGTCGCGGAAAAACTTATGTATCATTGAAAAAATATACAGAAGCACTTTTAGATTTTGGTAAATTACTAGAATTAAAGCCAGACGAACAAATATGTTGAAGCAATTTCGGATTTTAATATAGTATTAGAAATAGAGCCGGATAACACCGATGTATTGGATAAGCTATTTAGAGATGGATAAATATATCGAAGCAATTTTAGATTTCAATAAACTACTGGAAATAAAACCGGATGTTAATTTACCGTGCTGTAAACTATGCAAATATGGGCAAATATAACGAATCAATATTTGAATTAAATAGTTTGTTAGAAATAATTCCTCATAATACTTCTGCATTGATTTATTTTAGGTAATTATAATGCAGCACTTTCGGATTTTAATAGAATACTAAAAATAAATCCTACCGTGGAGCAGTTTATATAAACTTAGGTGAATATGAAGAAGCTCTTTTAAATCTAGATAAGTCTCTGAAAATAAAGTCGGATAATGTTAATGCATTAGTCTATATATAAATCTGGTTAAACTTACTGAAGCACTTTTTGATCTCAATATATCTCTTAAAGCAAAACATTATAATAAATTCACGTTGCTTAATTGGATAAGTATGATAAAGCACTCTCAGACTTCAACGAATTCTTAGAAATTATGCATTAATCAAACGTGCACAAATTTATAAATCATTGAAAAAGTATGATGAGGCGATTTTAGATTTTACCAAAGTTTTAGCGATTAAATCAAACAATTTAGATGCATTAAGTGAGCGTGGAGGAATTTACTATATATTAAATAAATATGATTATTAAATAAATATGATTAGGATTTCAATAAATTGCTGAATGTAGATCCAAATAATGTACATGCATTAAGTGAGCGTGGAGCAATTTACGTTTTATTAAATAAATATGATTATGCAATAGAGGATTTCAATAAATCGCTGAATATAGATCCAAATAATGTAAATACATTAATACGTCGCTGAGAAGCTTATAAAATGTCAAATAATTATGAAAAAGCGCTTTCTGATTTTAACAAGTCTCTAGAATTAGAACCTGATAATCTCTATGCATTAGTTGATCGTGGAGAGACTTACATATTACTAAATGAAGATGGAAAAGCGCAATCCGATTTATGCAGATATTTGGAATTAGCACCAAAAGATGTTTCTTGGGATCCTTGGAACCTATTTTATCGTGCATAAATATACTATAAATTGAATAGATTTAAAGAGGCACTTTTATATTATAATGATTTATTGATATTGGAGCCAGATAATTTTTTTGCGTTGGTTCGCCGTTCAAAAATTTATATATTTCTTCATAACTATATTGAGGCACTTTCAGATATAAATAAATCATTAGAATTAAAGCCAAACTATAGAATATTAGGTGAAATTGATAAGGCATCTTCAGACGCTGACGTATTATTGAAAATAAATCCAAATTGCCCTGTTGCATTACATGCTCGGGGAGGTATAAATAAATTGAAGGGTAAATATGACGATGCATATTTAGACTATAAAAAATCACTGGAAATAAAGCCTGATTTTGGTGATGCTAAATTGAAATGCGCATTAGTTAAAAGAAATGTAGACGGTCATATTGAATCTATGGGTAATATACCATTTATAGTGTATAATGAAATTCGCGATATTAGACTTTTGAATGGAAATGGAGGGTTTGGCGATATTTTTAAAGCAACTTGGGTGAATAATTTAGGAGAAAAAAAAAGTAGCTCTTAAATATTTAAGAACTTCAAAAGGTTATTCTATAAATATTATTAATGAGGTAAGTACATTTATCTTTAAAATGATTCATTTTGTCCTTTTCTATCTAATTTTTTTACAATTACGGCCTTACGAAACATTTAGAATCGCAGAAAATTTATTTAGTAATGGAGTATGCAGAAGGTGGCAGCCTATTTGATAGCTTGTCAAAAAGTTATAAAGATATTTCGTGGCAAAAAAGACTTGAAAGATTACAATCAATTATAATAGGGTATATATTAAATAATTTTATTTTACCAATTTAACAAATAACATTAGATAACATTATTTAATATTGTATAGATTGGAACGGATTCATGAGCATAAATTAATACATTGTGATTTGCATTCAAAAAATATTCTAATTTGCAAAAATGGAGATCAAAAATTGGAGATTTGGGATTGACAAGATTTATTGATGACGTACCAATATCAGAAAATAAAATTTATGGTTTAATGCGTTATTTAGACCCACAATTATTAGTTGATAGGCATAAAAAGAAATACACTCAAAAATCTGATGTATATAGTTTTGGTATTATTATGGCAGAAATGTCAAATGGACAAAGAGCTTTCGATAAATACAAATCTTGTCCTGATTCCGAACTTGCATTAAAATCTATTTTGAAGGGATGCGACCAAAATTCGCTGATGGGATAATACTAAAATGCTACAGGATTTCTCAAACCTTTCCGAAATTTTAATGTCAGGAGATTCTTCACACCTTTTTGAAATTTTAAAACCAGATACTTTGCTTGAAAATTCAAATAAAAATGAAAATGATGATCTAATTTTCAACTTACTAAATTTTATATAATTTTACGTAATTTTGTAAAGTTTCTGAATTCTAAAATTACATTTACCCTAACCTCTAACCTCCACCCTTACCCTAATCTTAAAGAGGTTTAATTTTTTTGTTTTGATAGAAATTAATTAATTTTTTTATGTATTGTAAATCACAGGTGATAATCACTGCGGTGGTTTCTAGTTATTTTCATTAATTAATATACTTTATTAGAATGTGTTTGCCTTTTTTTTCTTGCACCATACAATGTCAATTAGAATCAGAACCAGTATAATGAATTTTAATAAATGAAGTTCTCCAACTAAACTGATAATATGTATTTTGAAAGTATGGGTAATCCAATACTTAGAACTTGGATTATGTAGCAGGTTGAGATTTTTCAATATATTCAAACAAACACTAATTATAATGTTTTTCATCTATTAAGCACATTTATTTTTTCTTTGATTATTAATAAATGTTTGAAGTATTTACTCAAAAGTTTTACAACTTGGAAAATAAAACTTTGTGAATTCATGATTAAATAATACAGAAGAAATCCTATAAAATAATATAGAAGAAATTTAATAGAATTATAGAGAAGATATTCAACAAAATAATATAGAAGAAATTCGAAGAATTATCTTAACAAACTGGTGAATTTTATTATGCATATCATAATTCACAAATAAAATACATAATAAACTCTATGATGTATAATTTTATGTATTTTTTTGCAATTTACTTTATATAGATAAATTTTAGTTTAATATAAGATATATCATGATTGACCTGAGTTTCTTTTCAATCGGTGAGATTAAAAAATAACAGTTGTCAATTCAGAATCAACTATTAATATAATTTATTATAGGCAACAGATGCATATATAAAGTTCATCAATAATTTAAAAAATAGATATTGTTAATCTTTTACTTACACTCTAATAATTTGACAGTAACATTTGTTAAAATATTTGTCAGATGCATATTTTAAGATCACCAATAATTTAAAAAATAAATATAATAAAGCTTATATTTACACCCTAATAATTTAACAGTAACATTTGTTAAAATTATTTGTTAGATACATATTTTAAACCAATAATTTAAAAAATAAATATAATAAAAGCTTATATTTACACCCTAATAATTTGACAGAGGCATTTGTTAAAATATTTGTTAGATACATATTTTAAGATCACCAATAATTTAAAAAATAAATATATAAAGATTATACTTATGGCCTAATAATTTGACAAGAGCTATTTGTTAAAGTATTTGTCAGATCCTATTTTAATATCACCAATAATTTAAAAAAATAAATATAAATAACTTAATTGATGATCCTCCAGTTAACTGAAGCATAATCTTAGTAAAATGTAACTTAGATTACTATATAAATTTACTATAGTGCAAATGTGGTGTATATGCATCTAAAACTTTTTTTATACTAAGTTAATAATCTTTCTTGCTTAAGAGACTTTTGTAAAGCTTGTTAAGATGCATCTAATGGTGGTTGGAGTGTCAAAATCAGCCTGGTGAGTACTGAGATATCTTTAAAAAACCTCTCTTTTACTATGTAAACTTCTTTGCAAACAATAGTCAAACAATAGTATTTGCAAAGAAATTTATATAGTAGAAGAGAGGTTTTTTAAAGATATCTTGGTACTTACCAGGCTGATTTTGACTATTAGATGCATCTTGACAAGCTTTACAAAAGTTTCTTAAGCAAGATGATTAACTTAGTATAAAAAAAAGTTTTAGATATGTATACGCCACATTCGCACTATAGTAAATTTATATAGTAATCTGAGTCACATTTTACTAAGATCATGCTTCAGTTGACTGGAGGATCATTAATTAATTTACCTGCTAATAATTTAACAGAAACATTCATTAAAATATTTGTCAAATGCATAATTTAAGATCAACAATAATTTAAAAAAATAAATATAATAAAGCTTATATTTACAGACTAATAATTTGACAGTATTATTTGTTAAAATATTTGTCAGTTGCATATTTTAAAAACATTAATAATTTTAGAAAATAAATATAATAAAGCTTATATTTACGCTCTAATAATTTGACAGAGGCATTTGTTAAAATGTTTGTCATATAATATTTTAAAATCAATAATTTTAAAAAAAATAAATATAATAAAGTTTATACTTACAATCTATAATTTGAATGAGGCATTTGTTAAAATAATTTTTAGATGTATAATTTAAGATCAGCAATAATTTTAAAAAATAAATATAATAAAGCTTATACTTACTGTCTAATAATTTGACAGTAATAGTAACATTTGTTAAAATATTTGTCAGATGCATATTTTATTTATTTATTTTTTTTAGTATTAAGGTGAGACCTTGCTCATATCTTTAATGATTAATTTATATAAGTAATTACATATTAGCTATATAAAAACTTAATTTGTATAATAACAAATAAATATAAATTATAGACAAGAATAAAAGCTCAGACTAAAAGCTCAAACTAAAAGCTCAAACTAATTATCTGTAACCTAAATTTACTAGAGTGGTCAAGACTCACCTAGGTTTGAATTGTTAAGATATGGTTAATAGGAGTATTATATTTGATCCACATAGTAGACCAAATATTAATTTTAAGAGTAGCTTGTCCTATAGGAGAACAAGTGTTAGAATTAGAGTGTAATTGGTCAGCAAAGCTGCAAGGGCAACTGTATGTGTAGTTAATTTTGTTTCTTCTATTGGTTGACTGTAGAGAAGATTGAGGTTACCTATTGAAGTTAGAATAGAAAGAAATTTGGTGAGATTTTTTCTAGTTGGAGAAATTAGTACAGTATGGAATCCAGATATTGTTATAAAGTTGATCAGAGATTTTAAGAAGTAGCTGAATAATGAGCTGAGAAGCATTAGAGTGTGAGATTTCAAATAGTTCTAAAGATTGGATTAGAGATATAGGTATAAGGCCTTTGAGTGTGGAATTAAGAGAGAAGGGGTGTGATTAAGATGGTAGCAGATTAAAAGCAGGGTGTGAAGAGATAGTATGTATAAGGTTGTTTATTTGGTAAGAAGAAAGATTGGAATTGATAATAATATCATGTATTGAAGAGTTAATAGTTTGGTTTAAAAGAGTATGATTAGGACAAGTATACCAATGAGAGAGAGAGTCTAAGTTGTTGCAAGAAAAGCAGTTAGGAGATGTAAATATGTGGGAATATATATTGTGGAAATGTGCATATGTTGGTAGTATATTAAATAGCATTTTGATTTTGAAGAATTTTAAGTGATTTAGTTTGGGATTAGTAAAATTATATGAAGTTTTTTGGTTGTTATTGAAGTAGAACCAAGAGGCTTTTTAGTCAATTTAATGAGAGAAATGAGACCATTCTTGAATACGGTTTTGAGAAGACCATAGGACTATATTGTGTGTGTATTATATTTCTTTAGTGAACTGTCTTGAAGGGCTATCAATAAAGTTGTCTTTCTATGATAGGATAAAGTAAGGGTTATAAGAGTTAATATAGTTAAAAAGATGCATATTTTAAGAACATCAATAATTTTAAAAAATAAATATAAAAAAGATTAAACTTACCTGCTAATAATTTAACAGAAGTATTCGTTAAAATATTTGTTAGATATATAATTTAAGATCAACAATAATTTAAAAAAATAAATATAGTAAAGCGTGTACTTACGGCCTAATAATTTGACAGTAACATTTGTTAAAATATTTGTCAGATGCATATTTTAAGAATATCAATAGTTTTAGAAAATAAATATAATAAAGCTTATGCTTCTTACATGCTAATAATTTAACAGAAGCATTTGTTAAAATATTTGTCAGATGCATATTTTAAGAATGTCAATAGTTTTAGAAAATAAATATAATAAAGCTTATACTTCTTACATGCTAATACTTTAACAGAAGTGTTTGTTAAAATATTTGTCAGATAAATAATTTAAGATCAACAATAATTTAAAAAAATAAATATAGTAAAGCTTGTACTTACGGCCTAATAATTTGACAGTAATATTTGTTAAAATATTTGTCAGATGCATATTTAAGAACACCAATAATTTTAGAAAATAAATATTATAAAGCTTATACTTCTTACATGCTAATAATTTAACAGAAGCATTTGTTAAAATATTTGTCAGATATATAATTTAAGATCATAAATAATTTTAAAAATAAATATAGTAAAGCCTATACTTACGCGCTAATAATTTGAAAAGGATGTTAAATATTTGTCAGATGTGTTTTTTAAGATCATCAGTTATTTTAAAATAAATAAAATAAAACTTATACTTACCCACTTTGACCACTAATAATTTGACAGACATTTGTTAAAATATTGTCATGTGTATATTTTAAGTTATCAATAATAAGTATAATAAAACTTATACTTACCCACTTTGACCACTAATAATTTGACAGAGACATTTGTTAAATATTGTCATGTGTATATTTTAAGTTATCAATAATAAACATAATAAAGCTTATACTTACAGGCTAATAATTTGACAGAAGCATTTGTTAAAATATTTGTCAGGCTCATATTTTAAGATTACTAATACTTACAGGCTAATAATATAATAGCGATATTTGTTAAAATATTTACCAATAATTTAAAAATAAATATAATAAAGCTTATATTTACGCTCTAATAATTTGACAGAGTTTTTATTAAAATATTTGTCAGATGAATATTTTAAGATCACTAATAATAATTTTAAAATAAATATAATAAAATTTATACTTACATACTAATAATTTGACAAAAGCATTTGTTAAAATATGTCAAATAATAATTTTTAAGATCAATAATTTTAAAAAATAAATATAATAAAACTTATACTTACTCGCTAATAATTTGAGGGAAACATTTGTTAAAATATTTGTTAGATACATATTTTAAGATCCCAATAATTTAGAAAATAAATATAACTAACTTATACTTACTCCATAATAATTTGACGGAGGCATTTGTTAATCATTTGTCAGATGCACATTTTAAGGTTACCAATATTTAAAAAATAAAATATAATAAAACTTATACTTACCCCCTAATAATTTGACAAAGACATTTGTTAAAAAATTTATCAGATGTATATTTTAAGTTCAAAAATAATTTAAAAAACAAATAAAGTTTATACTTCCATGCTAATAATTTGACAGAAGCATTTGTTAAAAAATATTTATTATATGCATATTTTAAGAACATCAATAGATTTTAGAAAATAAAATAAATACAATCAAGCTAATACTTCTTACATGCTAATAATTTAACAGAAGCATTTGTTAAAATATTTGTCAGATGCATAATTTAAGATCATCAATAATTTTAAAAAATAAATATAATAAAGCTTATACTTACGCGCTAATAATTTGACAGAGGCATTTGTTAAAACATTAGTAGATATATATTTTAAAATCACTAGTAATTTTTAAAAAAATATAATAACTTATACTTACTTCCTAATAATTTGACAGAAGCATTTGTTTAAAATATTTGTCAGATGAACATTTTAAGATTACTATAATTTTAAAAAATAAAATATACTAAAGTTTATACTTACTGACTAATAATTTGATAGAGGCATTTGTTAAAACATTTGTCATGCATATTTTAATAATTTAAATAATAAATATAATAAACTTATACTTACGCTCTAATAATTTGACAGAGGCATTTGTTAAAAAGTTTTCAGATGCATATTTTAATAACTTAAAAAAATCAATATAATTAAACTTATATTTACGCTCTAATAATTTGAGAAGTAATAGTTAAAATATTTGTCAGACGTACATTTTAAGATTACTAATAATTTAAGAAATAAATATAATAAAGCTTATACTTACGAGCTAATAATTTGACAGAGGCATTTGTTAAATATTTTTCAGATGCAAATTATAAATTCACCAATAATTTTAAAAATAAATACAATAAAGCTTATACTTACATGCTAATAATTTGACAGAGGCATTTGTTAAAATATATGTAAATGCATATTTTAAGATTACAATAATTTTAAAAATAAATTTAATAAAACTTATACTTACTCCCTAATAATTTGACAGAGGTATTTGTTAAAATATTTGTCAGATGAACATTTTAAGATTACTATAATTTTAGAAAATAAAATATAATAAAGCCTATACTTACTGACTAATAATTTGATAGAGGCATTTGTTAAAATATTTGTCATGCATATTTTAATAATTTAAATAATAAATATAATAAACTTATACTTACACTCTAACAATTTGACAGAGGCATTTGTTAAAACATCATATTTTAAGATCACCAATAATTTTAAATAATAAAGTTGATACTTACGCGCTAATAATTTAATAAATAAAATCATAATATGAAAATTTAGAAACAAATATACTATTATTCGCTAATAATTTACTAAAAGAAATGTGCATTATAAAATTATAAATATATAATTTAAAATCAAATAAATATTTTAAACCCAAAATAATTTATACTTACGGACTAATAATTTGACAAAGCCATTTGTTATAATATATGTCAGATATATATTTTAAGATCACAAATAATTTCAAAAAATAAATATAATAAAGCTTATGCTTACATGCTAGTCATTCAATAATGATTTAGACATACCCTCTAGCAATTAAACAAGATGAAATGTACGTTATGAATTATTAATGCGATCTAAATTGTGTATTATAAATTTGTTAAAATCAAAAAAAATTTAAAATATATATGAGTTTATACTTACGCACTAATAATTTGACAGAAGCATTTGTTTAAATATTTGTTAGATGTATTTTTAATATCACCAATAATTTAAAAACCAAAAAGTTTATACTTACAGGCTAATAATTTGAAAGAGGCATTTGTTAAAATATTTGTCAGAATACGTATTTTAATATCACCCAATAATTTAAAAATAAATATAATGAAGTTGATACTTACTCGCTAATAATTTAATAAATAACTCATCAAATGAAAAATTTAAAAACAGATATACTACAACTCGTAACTATTCGTTAATAATTTAATAAAAGTAATGTACATTATAAATTATAAATTGATAATTAAAAATTTTAAATCCCAAAATATTTTATACTACGGACTAATAATTTGACAAAGGCATTTGTTAAAATATGTCAAATGCATATTTTTTAAAAAATCATCAAATAATAATTTGAAAATAAATATAACAAAGCTTATAATACTTACATGTTAGCATTAAGTAATAACTTGGCATACCCGCTAACAATTCAACAAGAGAAAATATACGTTATGAATTGTTAATGGTGTAATTTAAAAATTATGCATTATAAATTTATGTTAAAATCAAATAAAAATATATAACAAATACTTACCCGCTAATAATTTGACAGAGGCATTTGTGAACATTTGTCATGATATTTTAAGATCAATAATTTAAAAAAAAAATAAATATAATAAAGCTTATACTGACGTGCTAATAATTTGACAAAATAATTTGTTAAAATATTTGTCAGATAATATTTTATGATCACCAATAATTTTTTAAAAAAAAACAAGTATAATAATACTTATACTTACAGCCTATAATTCGAACAGGCATTTGTTAAAATAATTGACAGATGCATAATTTAAGATCAGATCAGCAATAATTTAAAAAATAAATATAATAAAGCTTATACTTACTCTCTAATAATTTGACAGAGATATTTGTTAAAATATTTGTCAGATGTATATTTAAGATCATCAATAATTTTAAAAAATAAATTTAATAGAGGTTATACTTACTGCCTAAAAATTTTGACAGTCATTTGTTAAAATATTTGTTAGATATTTAAAAAAATAAATATAATAAAGTTTATACTTACTGGCTAATAATTTTACAGAAGCATTTGTTAAAATATTTGTCAGATGCATATTTTAAGGTTACCAATAATTTTGAAAATAAATATAATAAAAGTTATACTTACGCGCTAATAATTGACAAAAACATTTAATATTTGTTAGACGTATATTTTATGTTCATTAATAATTTTAAAAATAAATATAAAACTTATACTTACGACCTAATTATTTAACAAAAGCATTTGTTAAAATATTTGTCACTAATAATAATTTTAGAAATAAACATAATAAAGCTTATACTTACGTTCTAATAATTTGATAAAGGCGTTTGTTTTAAAATATTTGTCAGATTCGTATTTTTGATCACCAATAATTTTAAAAAATAAATATATAATAAAGTTTATACTTACAAGCTAGATTAATCAGAGGCATTTGTTAAAATATTTTGTTAGATGTATATTTTAAAAATATATATAATAAAGTTTATATTTACTTGCTAATAATTTGACAGTGAAATTTGTTAAAGTATTCGTCAGGTGTATTTTAGGATCTAAAAAAAACAAATACAATAAAGCTTATACTTACAATCTGATAAATTGATAGAGGCATTTGTTATTAAATATTTGTCAGATGTGTATTTTAAGATCACCAATAATAATTTTATAAATAAATATAATAAAACTTATACTTACAAACTAATAATTTGACAGACGCATTTATTAAAATATTTGTCGGATGCATATTTTAAGATTGCTAATGATTTATAAAAATAAATATAAAGCTTATACTTACGCTCTAATGATTTGATAAAAGCGTTTGTTAAATATTTGTCAGATGCATATTTAAGATCACCAATTATTTAAAAAACATTAAATATAATAAAATTTTAAACTTACTGACTAATAATTTGACAGAGGCAGTTGTTAAAATATTTGTCAGATGCATATTTTAAGATCACAATGCACAATTTGAAGAAATAAATATAATAAAGCTTATACTTGCTGATAATTTGACAGAGGCATTCGTAAAATATTTGTCAGATGCATATTTAAGACCATTAATTTAAAAAATAAATATAATAAAGCTTATACTTACATGCTATTAATTTGACAGAAGTATTTGTTAAAATATTTGTTAGATGCATATTTTAAGATCACCAATAATTTTTTAAAAAAAATAAATATAATAAAGCTTATACTTACTCCCTAATAATTTGACGGAGACATTTGTTAAAATTTTTGTTCAGATGAATATTTTAAGATCAGCAATAATTAGGTCCGGAATCGGGCGTGTCGGACCAGATTGGGCCGGGCCTTCACAAAGCCAAGTTTAAACTAAACCCGAACTCGAAACATCTAATTGGGTTTGGGCCTGCCGGGCCCGGCCCGTGACTCAATTTAATGGCTTTTTTTGGAGTTTATAGGCTTTTTTATAAAGCCCGAGCCCGACCCGTTTTATTTACGGTTTATAAAATGCGACTCCAACCAAAACCTTTTGCGGTCCGGGTCAGGCCTGGCCCGGATAGCCCAACCCGATTCCGGACCCTAGCAATAATTAATACAATAATGCTTATACTTACGTGCTAATAATTTGACAAAGACATTTATTGAAATATTTATCAGATTTATATTTAAGATCGCCAATTATAATTTAAAAATAAATAGAATAAACCTTATACTTACTGTACGTGCTAATAATTTGACAGAAACATTTGTTAAAATATTTGTCGGATGCATATTTTAAGATTACTAATAATTTAAATAATAAAACTTAAACTTACACTCTAATAATTTGACAGAGACATTTTTTAAAATATTTGTCAGTTGCATATTTTTAGATCACCAACGATAATTTAATAATAAATAATATCTACTTGCTAATAATTTGATAGAGGCATTTGTTAAAATATTTGTCAGATACAAATTTAATATTATCAATAATTTTAAAAATAAATGTAATAAAACTTATATTACTTGCTAATAATTTGACAAAGGAATTTGTTAAAATATTTGTCAGGTGTATATTTTAAGATCTAAAAAACAAATATAATAAAGCTTATACTTACATGCTAATTATTTGGAAGAGGCATTTGTTAAATACTTGTCAGATTCATGTTTTAAGATTACCAATAATAATTTTAAAAATAAATATAATAAAGCTTATACTTACAGGCTAATTATATGGCAGAGACATTTGTTAAAATACTTGTCAGATTCATATTTTAAGATTACCAATAATAATTTTAAAGATAAGTATAATAGCTTAAACTTACCTCCTAATGATTTGACAGAGGTATTAGTTAAAATATTAATCAAATGAATATTTTAAGATCACCGATAATAATTTTAAAAATAAATATAATAAAGCTTATACTTACATGCTAATTATTTGGCAGAGGTATTTTTTAAAATACTTGTCAGATTCATATTTTAAGTTTACCAATACTAATTTTAAAATAAATATAATAAAACTTAAACATACCTCCTAATAATTTGACAGAGATATTAGTTAAAATAATAATCATATGAATATAATAAATAATTTTAAAAATAAATATAATAAAACTTACGCTCTAATAATTTAACAGAGGCGTTTATTAAAATATTTGTCGAATGCATCAAATGATAATTTTCAAAAATAATACAACAAAGAAATTTTTGATATATATTTAAAAAAAGTTAGTGTATTAAAGTAACATTAAATAACATAAAAAAAAAAAAGAAGTATATACTGTCTAATAATTCAATATAAAATGCGTAATTTAAATCATCAAATGATGTTTTTCAAAAATAATACAATTAATAAGTTATTATCAAGACTTTTTATTTATATTTATGTTTAAGATATTTATTAATTTTTACATATACTTAGTTTTCAAAAAGCTGATTACAGTAATTTAGTTTTTAAAAGCCAATTACAGAAAAATAAGCTATTTACATTTTTCAATTTTTATGTTTAATTATAGTTGTTAACAAAAGTTTTTTTGTATATTAAATTAGGGCAGTGTCATTAATCATTTGATTATTTTTTATCAGAGGCCTACTACACAGTGAACCAAAAAGTAATTCTGAGTAGCCCTGGCCAATACAATAATTTAATTTTACAATTCAATGTTTACCTTTGCATGGTCATATCATTCAACGGAGACCTCTGGTTAATAAAATAGTAAAACCAAAAATTAATAAAAAAAATCTATCAGGTTTGAGTCAAATTACTGATAAACGGATTTCTAACAAAAACAAATTTAGAAATTTGACCCTGTCAGAATTCTTATTTTCGGGATTGATCCAAATCCTCCATATTCATCTTTAATGCTTAAATTATACTCACCATATTTTCTATAGCACTAGATGGTGGTGCCGAAACCTAAAATTTAAATATAAGCAATAAGTTATTATTTTTAAATTAAAGTATTATTATTTATTATAGCTATTTTCATAAATTCTAAAACAACTGAAAAAATTACTGATGACCGAATCGATAAGTTACCGAGTCAGAATCAATAAGTAAACCAAGCTCAAAAACTTATTGATTCAGTCATTGGTAATTTTTTCATTTGTTCCAGAATTTATGGAAACAGCTATAAATATTTATCATACTTACTACTGCATTAGGTGGCAGCCGAAATAGTGAAATCTAAAATCTCAAATTATGTTTAGTATGTTTAGTAAATTCTTAAAACAAAGTATACATTTCTGATTTATCTTTTACCACATTCTTATTAGATGACAGCAATGGTGGAACCTAAAATTTTAAAGTTGACATCTCTCAAATTTAGGTATTACAGTAATAAATTGATTAATTTTTACCACACTCTTATTAGGTGACAACAGCGGCAAAACCTAAGTTTCAAAAAAAAAAAAAAGTATAAATGGCTTTCTCATTTAAATTATTATTTCTTACTAATATTTACCATATTCTCGTTAGGCAGCAACAGCGGCGAAACCTGAAGATAAGTATAGTTAATTCCTTTTAAGTTGAATAAATTTATGGTTTTGTATTTACCATATTCTCATTAAATGATGGCGGTGGCGAAACCTAAAATTTCAAGACATATAAGTCATTGTGTTCAGTTAAATGTCAGCTCTTATTCAATACTTACCATATTCTCCACAATATCATACGATGACAGCAATACTGAGATCTAAAAATTCTGAAAAGAAGTGTAATTATCAATTTTCCTTTAATATTATTTTCTAATTCAATATTTACTATATTTTCTTCCACATCAGACAACAATGAATTCTAAAAGTTTAAAGTTTTGTATAAGTAATTTCACATTAATGCTTA